>VNJQ01005229.1:0-92183 GCA_008042515.1 Drosophila truncata | reverse complement strand
CTAGCCATGTCCGTCTGTCGGTCTGTCCGTCTGTCTGTCTGTCTGTCTGTCTGTCTGTCTGTCTGTCTGTCCGTTTCTACGCAAACTAGTCCCTCAGTTTTAAAGCTATCTGAATGAAACTTTGCAGTTAGTCTTCTATATACTCTCACTCGTAAATATGTCGGAACGGGCCGGATCGGACGACTATATCATATAGCTGCCATAGGAACGATCGGTAAAATTTTCGAAAAAAAATTATAACTTTGTTAGTTTTCAACAAAATTCCACCAAATTTGATATTTGGCCGTCAATTATTAATCTAGAATTTCGGTTTTAATTTCATGAAAATCGGACGACTATATCCTATAGCTGCCATAGGAACAATCAGGAAAATAATAGATAAAATCATAACTTCGCTGTTTCTCAACATATTTTCATCAAATTTGAAATTTGGCCACTTAATATATTTTGAGAATCTTAGTTTTAATTTCATGAAAATCAGACGACTATATCCTATAGCTGCCAATCAGGGTAATAATAAAAAATTCGTAGTTTCGCTTTTTCTCAAAATATTTTAATCAAATTTGGGATTTGAACACTTATTATTATTTCAGAATTTCGATTTTAATTGTATAGTTCAATTGCAATCTGCAAGGGTATATAAACTTCGGCAAGCCGAAGTTAGCTTCCTTTCTTGTTAAACATAATATAGCTTAGTATATATGGAAATAACCTTAAATTATATAGAATTTAAATGAAAATTTTGAATTTAAATAAAAAAATATAATTCTAAAGTACAGAAGACTATAGTCTTATAAATTATATTCTTATAAATTATTCCTATAAATTATATTCTTATAAATTCTATTCTTCTAAGAATGCCCATATACTCCTCATAAATCCGCTTCCCCCCGTGATTTAATATATTCTTGATCACAGCTCAGAGCTTTGAACATATTCCCAGGCTTATTCTAATGGCAGAGACTACATCCTCAGCCCACGAAAACTATGGCCCCCGTAATTGCTGAAGTGGAATGACTTTGAGTGGTGTGAAGAGTGGTGGCCAGGCCAAAAGTTTTTCGGTCTAATTTGCAGCAATTTGCATAATTTGCGGCTGACTGAATGAATGGGTGTTGGCTTGGCTTCGGGGTCGGGGATAGATACATAGATGGATGGATGGATTCGGTATAAAAGGACCTGCTCAAGTATCTATTCTGTGTATTCCCGACATTATGGCAGCCTGGAACCAAGAACTAGAAGTGGATTCAACGCGAGCCCTGATCAATCACTGGCGCATCTTTAGGCTGATTGGCCTGCATCCACCGGATAGTGACAGTTGGTGGAGTCGCCATTATCGCATCTACTCCGTCGTGTGGAACTTCTTTTTCCACATCTTGATTTTCGTGTCGTTTCTGGTCAACTTTCTGCTATCCAATTCTTTGGAAAGCTTTTGCGAGAGCCTCTGCGTGGCAATGCCGCACACGCTCTACATGCTCAAGATGATCAATGTGGGCCGAATGCGACGACAGATGCTGCACAGCCATCAGGTGCTCCGTCGCCTGGACGGACGCCTGAGCTCTGAACAGGAGCGCCGCATCATCAACGATGGTGTAGCCTGGGCAGATTACATTTTCAGGATGACTGGACGTGGCTTTGCCAGTGTAATTGTCGTTGGTAGCCTCTACATCATCATTTCCAGCGAACGCACCTTGATGTATCCCACCTGGATACCGTGGAACTGGCAGAGCAGCTCTATCTCGGTCTTTCTGGCCACCGTCATTGCGCACACCACAGCCCTCGCGGAGAATGCCATGACAGTGCTTAATTTGAGTACCTATCCGGGCACATATCTCATCCTGCTCAGTGTCCACACCAAGGCGCTGGCCTGCCGTGTCTCTCGCCTGGGTCACGATTGCCGGCAGTCGCGGGAAGAGGTCCATCAGCGACTGATTGGCTGCATCCGAGATCATCAGACGATTGTATAGTGAGTACTTATTCTGGAGAATAGCTCTTAGGCTAAGGAAAACACCTCTGTTCCTCTGTTCCTCTGTTCCAGCCTTTTCCGGCTGCTGGAGCGTTCCCTGTCGATGACCTGCTTCCTGCAGTTCTTCAGCACGGCCGGCATCCAATGCACCATCTGCTACTTCCTGATCTTTGAGCGGATCGGAATCATGCGCTTTTTGAATATGCTTTTCTTGCTGGT
This sequence comes from Drosophila truncata, assembly GCA_008042515.1. Classification (NCBI taxonomy): domain Eukaryota; kingdom Metazoa; phylum Arthropoda; class Insecta; order Diptera; family Drosophilidae; genus Drosophila; species Drosophila truncata. The sequence continues at coordinate 90,001 of VNJQ01005229.1, read as the reverse complement.
GGCCCTGAGCACCGAGACCCTGCTTCTGTGCTATACCGCGGAGCTGGTGGGCTCGGCGGGTGATAACCTCCTGGCGGCTGCCTACAACTGCAACTGGCTGGACCAGTCTGTTCATTTCCGGCGGCTGCTCGTCCTTATGCTGGTGCGTTGCCAAAAACAGTTGATCCCTGTCGCCGGTGTGGTGGTGCCGGTACGCATGCAGACTTTCCTGGTGGTAAGTGTTGTCAAAGACATTACAATTTAATAATAAGATGAGGAACGTCACGTTTTTCGAGAGATAATACTAAGATGAGGAACGTCACTTATTTGAGAGATAATACTAAGATGAGGAACGTCACGTTTTTCGAGAGATAATACTAAGATGGAGAACGTCATGTATTTGAGAGATAATACTAAGATGAGGAACGTCACTGAAGCTTGAAGCCAGTTAAAAAAAAAGTGTATGGCGTTACTCATCTTGTTAAATTGTAATGTCTACGTATTCTATATATGTAAAAGGAATTATTTGCAGGTCTGCAAGGGAGCCTACACCATGCTTACGCTGCTTAATGAAATGCGCAAATCGGACCTGGAATAATAGGAGAACACCAAAGGCATGCAATATATAGATGTCAGAATTTTATGGTAATACTTGTAGCAAACCCTTTTAGTTTTCTCTGAATATAAAGAAATATAATTTAATTGAATTTTTCAATAGCTGTAAGTTAATGTTTACTTGATCCTCTTTATAGAACCTCGCTTATGCCGCCAGACTTTATACATTTACGGCAGCATTGGCGGAAGTGTGCATTTTTTAAAAGTGTCGCCCGCTGCCGTCCAACGGAAGTTGTTCGTCCCTCGCATCCTTGCTCCTCCCTCAGTCGCACCGTCCCTCTGACGCCTGGCATCATTATTTCATTCGACGCTGGCCGCTCTTCACCTGGCTAGGGCTTTTAATTATTGCTGCATAATCCAGTAGCTTATTATTAAATGAATTAACAGGAAATTGTACGAACACAAATCTGTCTGTCTGTCTGTCTGTCACGGACACCGCACACCGCACCGCACCACACCACACCTGTGCACTCGAGCACCTGCTCCGCCTAATAGACAGTTTAATTGAAGCACTCGCTTTATCATATTTGTAAAAAAAAAAAAATAAAAAATATAAAAACTCTTTTCCAATTTAAATTGACAGCCGGTGCTTAATTTTTTATTTATTTTTCGAGCTTAAATGGCTTCGGATGGCATCGGGTTCGGAGTCAGGTAAAGTCCACATAGGTCAATTAATGGATACGAGATTAATGATTTAACCAATGCCCGTTTCAAGTAGAGCTTTCAAGCTGATACATGGACAGAGGAAATTTACATATATTTTAAATGTTACATTGCCAGCATAATTATGTGAAAAAATAGTTGCAAAATCATAGATTTGCTACATATTTATGTGGTAATTAAAGTTTATAGATAAGAAACAATCCCCCAGTAGCATCATCGATGTAAAAATAATATATCTTGAGGAAATCTCGTGAGTGACTGTATACAATTTTAATTTTTGATGAAAATGAGAAAATTGCTTAGTAAAAAATGTATTTTATTTTTAAATTGAATATATTTTGATTCCCTGTTAATCATAATGCAGAAATTGGGTTCTTCGGCTTAGGAGATTTGGGGATTTTTATATTCCATATTCTCCGATTAGCCTTAAATATTTTAATACATTTAAATAAAATATTAGAAAAATATTTGCAATACTTTAACATTAATATCAATATAAAAAATATATTTACGAGAAAATGTAGAGTTGTAATAATTAAAAGCTTAAATTTCCAAAGTAGCCCTGCTAACTTAATGACCATGTTATTAACTCTTTTGCTGTAATAATTTTGTTTTATTGATTACACAATTGTTTTCAATCGAGCTCATTATAATAATATGCAACAACTAACCTTATTTATTAGGTTTGTAATTTCCCTTTTCCTCGTATTACTTCACTCTTAAAGACTTCGTTTTTTGTTAATTTTGGTTTTTTAATTTAATTTAATTTAGTTTAAGTTATGGAACTGGATCATTTAAATATATTTTTCACAAAATTTTAAGGAGCAAAATTGTTTGATGTTTTTTTTAAGTTTCAATATTAATCGATAAGACATCACATTTGGTTTTCTTCTAAGATTTCTAAAAAAATAAATAAATTGATGTAAATCTAAAGGTTTTGTTGTTTATTTTACAGATTTTATGATCTTCCAAATACATCTTTAATCCTTAAAAAATATATATGGGAAATCTGGTATATACTATAAATATGAATACTGTTTTAATATCCCAGGAAAAGCTGGTTTACCAGCACTTCAACCCTCACAAGTAAGTAAATGCACACTGGTTCCTTTTAAATATCCAAAATGGGAGTAATTTTATTAAACATATCAACAAAAAAATAATATTCATAAATGTAAACATAACATTAAAATACAAATAACAAGTCATATATGTATATGTATGCACGTGTGCTTAGGCAAGTGTTTATTTGGCGAGTCTATTGGAAAATTTCTCAAATATTTACACAAAAACCGAACAAGCGCCGAGTACAGGCAAACTCATTAAAAGTTGGAAAAGCAAACTCCAAGGCATCCCAAGATTTGCATAACAACAAAGAGCGGGGCTCGAGAAGGGGTTAGGAATCGAGTGAAATACGTAATTAGCGTCCTGGAAAAACAGGCAGAACAGCAGAGCAGCAGCAGCAACAGCGGATGACAAATAGGATATCCAAACAAAGGTCGGCCAAGGAGTGAGACACGGAATGGAGGTCTGAAATTGAGCTTAAAGCGAGGCCACCTCTACTGCTGCTAATGCTGCTGCTGCTGCTGCTGCTGCTACTGCTGCTGCTGCTGCTGCTCCTGCTACTGCTGCTCCTGCTACTGCTGCTGCTGCTACTGCTGCTACTGCTGCTGCTGCTGCTTCCCTTCGTCCTGCTCCTTATCCTGCTTCTACTTTTGCCATTGTAGCTCTGAGCGCTTTAGGGATATTTCACAATATTGTTGCTGCCACCTGGCAGCTGTCCCCCACTTGTTGCGGTCGACTGTTGCTTCGGGCTTGCTGCTCCCCCCACACCGGCTGCCGCACCCACTCCTGCCGTGGATGCACCCACCGCTGTGGCTGCTCCCGGATGATACAAATGCGTGCCATAATGCACGGCACCCGGATGACTGAAATACGGTATAATGGCCGGCGAGGCGGCGGTCATTCCCGATGAGGGAGTGGGCCCAGCCAAGATGGTGCCTGAACCTGAAGGTGAGCCAGCCTTTGTACCATCTTCGGTATACGGCGAGAGGTATTGCTGCTGCTGCTGCTGTTGCTGCGGGGCAGAGTGATGGTATTGAAACGGATGCAGCAGGGCAGCTGGCTGGTAGTGATGGTAATGGTGGATCGGCGGGCCATTGCCTGGCGACAATCTGACAATGTGTATCGGGATCGGAGCCGGACCCGCTGATTCATAGCCCTTGGGGTTATTGTTGCTGAAACGTGGCAATATGGAAAATTGATGTTGCTGCTGCTGCTGCTGCTGATGCTCGGCGGGTGCCTGCACGTAGAGGGGATTGTAATGCACCACAGGCAAGTGTTGCTGCCGTGTGGCAGTGGCTGCTGCTGCTGCCTCGGATGTTGCTGTTGACGCCGTTGAAGCAGATGCTGCTGCTGCTGCTGCTGCTGTTGAGCTCGTTGTTGATGTTGTTGCCGCTGTTGGCGATGTCTGTGCTGCTGGCGTGTACTTGTGTTGCTGCTGCGAGTGTTTCAAGTGGTGTTGCTGCTGCTGCTGATGCTGTAGCGGATATGCTGGAAACAAACAAAAAAGAAAGAGGGTTACAGACATATGACGAGTCCTCTGCTAATTGCCAGAGCAATCGCTTGTGTTAATCAAGCCTTTTGGGGCTATTACTTTGCTTGAACTAAGCGTGAGTGTTGAATGCTCACCATACAGTGGCCCCGGCTGCTGCTCGGCATAAATGGTGGGCGTCTGGGGCTGCGGTGGCTGCAGGAAGATTCGCTGCAGCTGGAGCTGTGCCTGCGGAGCCGGACTATGTTGATATATGTACTGGGCGGGCGGAGAGAGTGGCGGCTGGGCCGATGCCTTGGCATAGGCTGCCGCCTGCTGCTGATGCTGTTGGTGGTGATGCTGCTGCAATTGCTGGGCGGCCGCCAGCAGAACGCTGGTGGGAATCTGCAGGTATTGCTGCTGCTGTGGAGGAGGACCTACAGAAGGTCCCGCAGTGGGGGCACTGGCTGCATCCGACTGATAATAGGGTCGATATAGACCCTGGTGATCACGGGCCAGCGGGCCAAGCAGCTGTACCAACGGATGCCGGGTACTGGGCAAAGGAGCAGCCGTGCTGGTGGTGCTAGTGGAGCTGCTGCTACCGCTGATGAACTGCTGCTGCTGCTGAAGCTGTTGCTGTTGCTGCAGCTGCCGCATATAGGAGAGCGGAATGGCAATAATGTACTGAATGCGCTGCTGCAGCTTTGGCTGCTGCTGTTGCGGCTGCGATGGCTGCTGATGCTGGTGCTGGTGCGGCTGATGCTGATGCTGGTGCTGCATCTGCGGCTGAGGTGACTCCTGCTCCAGGTCGCCATAATTGAAAATTGGTGGCTTTATGCCCGCTGGCCGCTGATAAAGTGCCACTTGTGGCGGCACTGCGAAGCTAAAGCGGTGATGCGGTGCCGTTCCCGGGTGGGAGTACTGCAGGGCCGGCGGTTTACGTTCATAGAAGGCCTACACATAGAGAAATTAGGAGTGATATTTATATATTATTCAAATTAAGGGATAATTTTCCCTTTAAGCTGGATTTGGGCTTAAAATAATGTGGGAAAAGGTAGTTAAAATCCTTCATTTTAAGCCCATTTGCTAAGAGTGTAAGGCGTCTCTAGAAGACGGAATGCGGCATTAATTAAACGCATTTGCTGCTGCTGCTGCGGTCAGCAGCAGTACACAACATCAACATACCTGCGGCGCTGCTTCCGCCGCCGTATAGCGCACTGTGGTCGGTCCAAAGATGGGCGTCTGCGTCTCAGCCGTTGCAGCCTCGAAGAAGCTGCCGGCCGAGGGGTAAATCGGTCGGAAAGGCGGCTCTTTCGAGGATGATGGTCCTGCGAACACGGCACCTGCGGTCAAGGAGTAGAGTTCGAGGAGGAGGCAGAGCAATAAGTATGAGGATTCAGCTCACCTGTCTGATCTGAGGAGTCACGCTTCTCCGTCTTACTCTTCGAGGAGTCCTCGACAACACTGGCCGTCAGCTTGGTGGTGGCCACGCCCTCAACCTTATCGGCAGCCTTGGCTACATCGAGTTCCTCGCCACTGCTGGTGGCCAAAAGGCAGCAGGTAATGGCGGCTAGAATCTGGAAAGGATTTTAACAAAATAAATACAACAAATATTATAATAAATAAATACAATTGCAAATATCTGCTGCTGATAGGCGCAATTTAGTGTGCACATTAAGTGTCGAGGGAAATGCGCTTGATTAAAAAATATCTGCACTGTAATTCGTAATAATAATTTAATTAAATTGATTTATAAATGCAATTATAGAAATTTCATTGTGCCATCGAGCAGCGAGCATCGGTGATTGGGTGAAGTGCAATTGTTTTCCGCTCTAGTCTCGCATTCATTTTGTATTATTATTATTTCACTGCACACACACGATTAATAACTAAATACTTGTAATTAAGCCGGCCGGGCTGTACAATGAACCTGGCAAATACAGGTAATTATTAATGAGTCGCCGCCGCCGCCTGCCAGTTAACTGCCAGCGGTATCTGATTTAATCCTGCGAGATGAGTCCCCGGGTTTATCCTCTGTTTTTGATATGGGATGTAAAACAGGGAAATGTCACACAGTCTGTTATAAAAAACAAGCTTTCTTTTCACTCAAAGTGACTTGCAAAAGTTAAAATAAAATACATCACATCAAACGGGAGATTTCAATTGAAAAATTTCATATTTTACATAAGAATTTGACTGCGTGGCTTTTTTTTTTTCATAAAAATTGCCATCATGGGTAAAAGATAAATGCATCAAGGCATGCCGCTGTTTAATGAAATAAATAAATAATAAAATAACAAAGGCATTTATTTTTTGCAACAATTATATTGCCCTTTGGCCAACTCTCTCGCTCGGGCTTTGGGATTGCAATCAAGTGGAAATAATCAAAATAGACGCTGATTTATATCATTATCAATATTTGATAGCCAACTTTCAGTGAGTTCGATTTCAATTATAATGGTTTTAATCCTATTTTTCATTATTCACCCGTATGAGCGGCATTATTCCAGTTGCTGCTGCTGCTGCTGCTGCTGATGCTTTATTTATTTAAACCAATATATATATGTATATATATGCGGGCAAATGCAAATATATATAATTTGTTTTGTGTGTTCACTTTTTCCGCTTTTAATTTGGTTTCCTTCTGTCACTCAATTAAAATTCGCTTCATGTGGCGGGGATAACAAAAGCAGAAAACCAGCAACAACAAAAACAATAAAAACAAAAACAAAAAACAGGAAAATGAACTAAAACAAACAAATTTATAAACACTTTTCACGCTTATTTATTTAATGCAGACCGAGGGGACCGTTTTGCTGCGGTTTAACAAACGCGCCGGTGTCGCGCGCGTTTCTTTCGCTGGCGGCTTAAAACGCTTGATCGCTGATCACTGATCACTGATCACGCTCTGGCTAACAATGCTCGCGTGGTGGCCAACAAAGTGAGAGTGAAATTGGTGCGCCAGCTTTGCGCCGTTTTATAGGCAGCTTGCAACATGCCTGCAGCTTGCAGCAAGCAGCAAGCAGCACGCAGCAACTGCTGGCAACCTGCAACTAGCAACTTGCAACTTGCCACCGTTGGGGGCAAGCACCTGGTGGCAGTGTTTGTCGCCTCCAACCGGCTAAGGCCATTTGCGGAGCACAATCACCATTTGAAACTGCCATTGCCATTGCTATATTGCAACTCCGAATCCAAATTCGATGGCCATTGCCAGCCCCGGGGCCTTGATCGCCGCTCCAATTTGGCTTGCGTCATCGACTTCTTTTGTTGCCCCCAATACCGCCCCACCCACTCCCAGGTTCCAGGTTGCCTCTGCGGAAGATATTTCTCTGTGTGTGTGCCCCAAAACAGGAGGAAACGATTGGAGCATCCATTGCAATAACTGAAAAAACTGCATAAACACTTGCATAGCACACGGAAATCTACTTTTTATATCGAGTTTTGTGTTTGTTTCATATATTTAAATCCATTTTATATTTAAAATATTTATTTACTTATAATTTCTCCTTATACAAATTACTTTTAAATAAAATATATATGTTTATATTTATCATGTTGTATTAATTACCAAAAAAGAGTTCATAAAGGGCCTAAAGTCCCAAAAAGAAAATGATTTCACCTTATTCAGCTTTATTTAAGATTGTTTTCAACTGTTTCTTAATAAAAAAATAAATATAAATAAAAAAATCTTTAAATAAATGCACCTTAAACTGTCTTTGAGATATGTTAAAGTATTTCCTAAGTGATTGCTAATTGCCTAATTCAGGAACATTAATACGTAAAGGGGGTATGGCTAATAAGACATTTTTTCCAAGATTTTATAATTTTGTTAATTTAAAACATAAACAACAAACAAGGAAGTTGGCTTAGGTATACCCTTGCAGATTTATTATTATGTGTATTTTTATATATTTCTATCTATACGATATATTTACAGTTTTATATTTGCAATATTAGTTTTTCCTTTAGTTATCTAATTTAGTTATCTAATTTGCATAAAATTAAATCCGAAATTCCAGATTAAAAAAATATGACCGTATATCAGAGTATATGAAAATATGTAGAAAACCAGCAAAGTTCCTATGGCAGCTATAAGTTATATTCGTCTGATCTGCAGAGTTTTATTTAGAGTATGTTTAATATATAAATAAAAAGAAATATATTTAATACAAAATAATATTGTATATTATAAATGTTTATATTAAATCCCAATTTTGGTACAAACTTTAAGGGTATATAAACTTTTGTCTCCCTAACTAACTCTCCTTAATTGTTTTTAATTAGACTTACATATTTGTCATGCCTCTAAAAATTAAAGAGCAAAAACTAACACCAGCTGTTGAGTAATTTACAAACATTTTAAATATTTTGATTGCTTGTATTTTGTATGAGTTTAGCTTGGAATGAGTGGTGAGGCCTGCAATTAGAGTTGGGCTCTATTTTTGTAACCGTATCTCCAGCAATATCCTTTATTCCTGAGAACAACAAGGATAGCTTTAATCTTAAGCTTTTATTTCTTTTCCTAGCATTTCCCAGTGTTTCTAGCTGGTATACCTCTCCTGTTTCGTTCATTTCTAAGAACTTCTGCAATTTACAACCCCATTATCCTGTGATCCTAATAATATAGGGTAAATCTTTCATGCCTAAAACCCTGAAACATCCAAAAAATAACACTTGTTGCTAAGTTTTCCCAAAGAGAATTTGAAAAAATATAAATGTTTGTGATTTTTAAAGCCACCTTTCATTACTTTTCTTTTGGCTTTCCCCTCCATTCGACAATCGATAACGCTTAGCAAACTTTTTGCTCAATTAAATTTCCACTAATTCCCGACATTACAATAACCCTGCTGATCCTTGTTTCCCTTGCTTGGGGATTAACTTGCACTCATTAGGAGTTTGTATTCGCATTACAGGTCTGCCGCACTCCCACATCCTTGTACTTGCTCCTGAAAGGATGCCTGGCATCCTCAGGCAACGTGACTTGGCCATTTCCGTTGTTGAACGAAGCGTTTACAACGGACGATGATTTTACGAGCGCTCCTAATAAAATCAAGTGGCTTTCCGTAAAACTTAACTGTTACTTTAGCAATAACACACAACAACAGGAGCACTAGAATCGGTGGTACCTTCTCCCATGTACCTTCCTGGCCTGGCCTGGCCTGGCCCTCTTCCTTGTTGTGTCAAATAAAAGTCCCCAATTTGCAGTCCGGACATAAAATGTGTGTGTGCGGCAAGTTAAAAGTTCTCTGGGAATTTTCTGGAATTTTTAGGGGTTAGAGTGGGTCGGGGGGAATGCAGCTAGCAGCTAGTGTACCGTGGCAGTAGTTAAAAGTCCCAGGATTCCCCCTGAATCCCTGAAATCTTCCCAGAGCCAGGGTAACATCCATTTAATTGTTCTTCCAGTGCTGCTGCTTCTGCTGCTGCTGCTGCTGCTGCTGCTGCTTCTGTTGCTGCTGCTGTTGCTGCTTCTGCTGCTGCTGCTGCTGCTCCTCCTCCTCTTGCTGAAACCGGAAAGTGTTATAATTAGTAGTGGCAACGATGATGGCAATGGGCAGCTGTGGCTCCCTGTCCTGGGGGGAGGTTTACAGGAGGAGCAGAAGGGTTTCCCATGCATGGTTAGTCGCCCAAAAGTACGTTGGAGCCATTGCGAATATTATGCTTAAATTGAACGAAGCAAACTTTACTACTAGTTTTCAAATTCCCTTGACTTTTCATTACATCCATGTATGCAGCAAGTATTTACCACAAATTGCCCTTTGCCATAATAAAAATTAATATGAATATGTGGCAAACACAAGGTTGAAGCTTTTGAAATGAAATTTTAAAAGAAACTTTTGCCACAACAAGAAAGATTTTTCTTTTGGCAAACAATTGAAAATTAAATCAAGAATTTTAGGAATAATATATCTATTTTTTCTTTTGTTTTTTTAAGGATACAACAGCAATTATTCACAAAAAAAGAAAGAAGGAGCTGTCAAAATGCATTTCAATTGAATTTGAAATTAGAAAACAATCCTTGTAAGTAGTTTTTTCTTTATTATTTATTAAAGTATTTTATTTGCCATATAAAATGCAGTTCAGACTCACATTTGGGTTTGCAGAACTTCCTTTTTTTTGAACATTTACTGCAAGTTCATATTCCAATTGCCAATGTCCTTTGTCCCTTTTAAATATATATTCCCCCTCACACGTACGCCAATAAACGTCCATAAATTAGAAAATTAAACCCTTAAATACTCATGGAAATCGAGAGTAATCCAATCGAATCGAATTGAAACCAAACCCTAATCGAATTGAGTCGGCAAACAAAACCAATTTGCCGCAACGAATAATTGCATCAGCTTTATAATGAAATATTTTAATTTGACGCCCGCTGGCTCGTTCCACGTTCGTGGAATAATATCGGGTTAAATTATAGGCCAGTTCCGCAGTTCTCTGAACCAGGTGCCGATCCACATTGTAGCCGATAATCCACGGGCATATCGAATGCCAGATGATTGTGTCGTCAGTCGTCAGTTGTCAGTCGCTAGTCCGCTAGTCTGTCATTGCGAACCGCATAATTTATGCCCAGAGTTTTGGTCCAGAAACTAATTAGGGCGTGGCAATGCCTGGCTCCCAACTCCCGGCTCCCTAGGCCAATCCTGGCCAGGAAATACGCAATACGATGCGTTTTGCACAGCCGAAATGGTATTATGCAATCGTCCCCCCACCAATCTGTACTCGAAACTAAATCAGTGCAGGAAAACTAGTTTTTCGGGGCAGCAGAAGGAAGCGTGTGGAAATCTCTTTCGGCCAGCGCCAATTATTGTCACGGAAATGCACCTCGAGCTGTCGCTTTTTGGGTGAAATTCAACCAGGTATCCGCGGCCAGGTGGGGTCTTCGGTTTTTTTTTTTTTTTTTAGTTTTCAATCTCCACATCCATTTGAACTGGTTTAGATACACCTCGCCTCAGGACAAGTGCACTACTAGCCTTCTCTTGGATCTTCCATCGATTGTCCAGAGAGGGGAAAACTGTGGTTTAAATACTCTAAACTTTAGCGGAGTTCAATTGAAAATGTCAATGTTTTCGGATTAAGTTTCATGGAGCAATGCAAAGCAGACTGTACTGGCTTTAATTTTTCTATGAAATCAATTATAATTTTTCTATGAAATCAATAACAATTTTTCTATGAATTCAATTATAAATTTTCTATGAATTAAGGCTTACATTTTCCTATGAATTCAGACATGAAGCTTCTTAAAAACTCAGGCATAATTTTACTTTGAAATCAGTCTTAAATTATCCTATAAACTCAGGTCCAAATTACCCATAAAATCAGGCATGAAATACGTATGAATTACCAATGAATTACCAATGAAGTCCTATGAATTACCAATGAATTACCAATGAATTACCAATGAATTACCAATGAATTACCAATGAATTACCCATGAATTACCAATGAATTACCAATGAATAACCTATGAATTACCAATGAATTCCTATTGATTCAGCTATGACTTTTCCTATTATATTAAGGCATGATCTGCTTGTCTTCTGGCACAAAAAATCAATTATCTTGTATAATTGAGACTTGCTTGAAGAATAATAAATCAAGCTGATCATACTTCGCTTATATACTCTGAATTATAATAAAAATTATAATGGGAATTTGGTTAATTATGTGAAACCTTTACTGCTTTTACATATTGTGGTCTCTCCTCCCCTATTTTTTCTTCTTGGAAACCCAGACTTGAGGTCGCCCCCCGAATGCAATCGGTACAGATTCGGATTCGACTTTAAGTGGATGTTTGCCCCGGGCTAGAGGAGGCCTTTGGCCAGAGAGATCCAAAGTTGTTGTCAACGCAACCGAGCTGGGGGGCCAAAGTAAAAAAAAAACAAAACATCGGCCATCCAAACCAGATTGCGTGCCGCTGGCCGCCTTCCTCGCTCCAACTTGGCTTGCTCCACGAACAGTTAAAAGCAAAATTATTCATTACAATTTCCGCGCTGGCGAGAAAAACGCACACTCGCACACACACGGGGAGGGGAAAAGTTTTCCATGGAAATGCTCAAAATGCTTCAAATGCTCATTTGAATCTGGCAAGTCATTTTGCTTGCGGTCCGCGCGATTTCGGCGCTGTTTTAAACGCGCCGCGCCAGCAATTGACTTTGAATAAGTTTGCGCTGCATTGAAACGATGCCAATTTCCACGCTGCCACACAATGGGGCAAGTGTGGATTTTTTTTGTACAAAAAAATATGATTGGAAGAATATATATATTTTTGTAATAATTTAAATTAGTCAGAATGGTGTTTAAATTCAGTTAAAATAATTAAATTACTGTTTTACGAAAGACTCTCAGAAAAATTGGACAGCCATAAGTATTTTTAAACTATTTTTAATATAAGAAAAGAACATATACTTAAAAATACAAAATAGAAATAGAATAAAAAAACAAAAATAGTAATTTATACATTTAATAATACAAGTAAATAGTAATTTTTTAATGCAGATATTTGTTAAAGTAAAGATAAAAAGTAATATTTTTGAGAAGTAATTGTGGAGGTCGTGTAAAACATAAAAAAAAATAATTAACAGATAATTATACATTAATTTATGCATTTTATGTTGTCATCTTAAATTGTAGACAACTTCTAATACATTTATTTAACATTAACTCTTAAAATCTTCTCTATTTTCCCACTGTGCTTTGCTGTCTTTTGGCTAACTGTGGCTGTCACTGGGATTGCCTGTGACAGTGGCTCACATCGTTAGGGGGGTTGGCATAGCGGAGGAGCCTGCTAAAGTTTTTTCGCCCGCAAGCAGCAGCAAAATGTGGGGCGTGTCGAATTGGCTGCCTTTAACAGTGAAACCTGCTAAAAATACAAAATTAAATTCAGGTTGCTCTTTCTTATAGAAATTTTAAATTTGCAATGAAATTATTAGAAAGTATTATTTAATTATGTTTATTATAAACATAGAACAATATTTATGTCGATATATATTTGGAAACAATATGTGTCCCAAGTTTAAGCTGGGTTTTTTTGGGTTTCAAAAATAATTTTCAAATCTTTCACCAAGAAAAGTTTATAAACAAAATTGTTGCCTTAACTTTTGGCCTGGTTTTCCTATAAGAAACTTGACTGTAAATTGTTATTCCGTAATTCGTTTGATTCCTTTTTTGCTTACGCAGCTTATCATGCATTCCACGGGATACATTGTGTCCTTGGCCACTTGTTGTCATCCCTTCCCCCCCTTTTTGGCTGGCGAAGGCAGCGCCCCGCTTGATCCTCTTGACTTTTGAGCCGGGGCCAGAAACTTTCTTTAATTTTAATCAAAAAACTTTTTGTTGTTGCTGGTCCTGGGCTGGTGATGGTGCTGATGCTGGAACTGGTCCTTGTGCCACTTTGTGGGCGGCTGGAAAAAAGCGTTTAATTGGACAAGGGAATACACACTACAAACAATCAAGCAACAGCAGTAGCGGCAAAACGGGGAAATGTTTATGAAGAATGAAAATGAAAATGAAAACAAAGTGAATACAAGCCTGACAACTAATTTAATCAAATGCAGAAAAGGGAGGACATTCCCCGCGCAGCTTCGATCTTGATGGGAGGGCAAAGAGATTAACATATTTTACAAGTTTTTTTGGTATCTCAGAGTGGCTTGGAGTGTGGGCAGAGAGAGAGAGATAAAGAAGCAAACATCCGCAGTTTGTTTTTTTGTTTTTTACAAAACAAAGTAGCTCGGACCATAACTGAGACAATAATAACAAGATACCTACATACGTGCTGCTGGGGAAAAGTATCTCAAAGATTGACAAGGCCAGACACGACCTGCAGGCGGATATATATACCATATATATGCATTATGAGCAACCGGTGGAGTATAAACATCATCGTCTAATCAGCACAGAACTAGCCACGCTGACAGACAAAGGTCCTGGTTAGCCTCTTTGATTCTGTACCTGGCAGGCAGATCCTAGCTAAGAGCTCGCCAAAGGACTGGCGTTGTGTGTGTTTAAACGCATTCAACCGTTTGCTAAAGCGCCCAAAGCGAACAACTGAACAAACGAACAGGTGAATAAACAACAAACACGGCTAACAAATGAACAAACATGACATTTATCTTGGCATAAATCACAATCGCAATCGCAAAACGCAGAAAACCAAAAGCCTGCAACTGGCAGTGTACCTTTTCCGCCGTAGAACGGATTTGCTGCCAAATGCACACAGGCAAAGGTTGCCTAATAAACCCACACTCTCTTCCCCTCAGTCTAAGCCGGACGGACCCTTGTCCAAAGCCCAGGAAAACAAAAACAAAAACAATCACAAAAAAAAGGTATATTAAAAAGAGCTGCAGCAGAAACAACGAAAATTGCTCAGTCAAATGAAAAACTATTTAAATGCAATTGCTGGCCGAGCGTCGATTTGTTCACTGAATATTTTGTGGATGCATTCCGGCGGTGGTGCTGGTCACCAGAGAGAGTCCAGGGTACGGAGTAAACATTACGAAACCAGTTAGCAGATAGTATAATTTCCGCTATCGGCATTCGTATCCGGCGAACGACAAGGAGGAATGCAGGACACTCTAGGACTTGCAGGCAGCCCAAAAAGGGAGACTTAAATATACCCAGTATTTGCTAACAACTAGGATATTCCTAGGTTGAGTTAAACATCCACTAAATCTTTTAAACTCCAATAGTTTTCAGAAGGAAATCAACGTATACGTAATATTACGTATACGCAAAGTATGATCATATATCAAGCTCTCTCTCTCTCTCTCTTAGCGTCACTGAGTCTGCGCGCATCCTTACTATATAATATTTTACTGTTGCGCAAACACAATATACCCTTGTCCTTGGCGTATATCCTGTATAAACATTTCCCCTGGTATAACGGCAATTGGCAAGCTTCGAATGGTAGCCATGCCATGAATAAGTAAACGAGTTCTGCGCACTGAGTGCCTGCAATTGGTGCCGTGTAATCGCTGCATCTGTTTGGGTTCCTTGGCACTCCTTCGGGTTGGTCATTCAGGAGTCCCAGTCGCAGTCTCAGTCCTTAAGCCTTAAAGCTTATTACGAGTTTTGAGGTTCCCAGGAAGTTCACCTTCTCTTTCATTGAGTAACAGCCGCCTCTTTTTTTTCCGAGTGCATATCTGAGTATTTTGTGGTTCCGCATAAATATTCGTTCAATCGGCAATCACAAATTGTACAGGCAACTTTTTGTTAGCCGCTGTGGAATTACCATATAATGGGAGCCCTGAATAGTCACAGTTTGAATAATTTACCACCATTGGGGGAAGGAGAGAGCCTAATGGCACTGCCACGAGTTAAAGGAGGCTTTTCTATATATAAGAAAATATATAATATATATAATTTTCAATGTGTTTTATAAATTTTCTTTGTAATAAATTTGTTATTATAATTAATTCCGACTAAAAATGTATTTTAAATAAATATTAAATGAGTTTATCATTCTAAAAGTGTGTTCTATATCTAGGCAGATATATATATTCTATAAACAAAGCCTAAAAATAGGATTTAATAAATACACTCAAGAGATCTTCTGGCTCTTTTAATTTCTCTGGAATTTTAATAAAATATCAAGAGAGTTTAAAGATAACTTTCCATATTTTATAATTTTTATTATAATTTTATTGTATTTAGTCTTTTTCGGTTTTAAAATCAAATAATCTTCACAAATCCTTAGTTATTTTCTTATAAAACATCTTCAGCTGTTACTTAAGTAACAAAAACTAGTCTAAATATCTAGAAGGACATTTGAATTCCATTTAAAATAAATGCTTTCCTTTTCGATTCCCAAAAATGCGCTTAAGTCCAAGTTAAAAACTGAATACCAAGAGGGCAGGATGGCAAGGAAACTCTTTTAGTTTCTATCTGCGACTGGCACCAAAACAAAAATAACAAAAAATAACAAAAAAAAAGGCAACGGTAGCAACGTGGAAATTAAAGGGAAGAGTGAGGGAGAAACGGAACGGAGGAACCCGAGCCTGGTGGTAATTGACGCCCACAAAGAAAGAGGCGGAAAAACTGGGGGGCGGTGGGCGGTGGGTGTTGGGTTGCTGAATGGAAAATGCTGCTGGCGATTGGGTTGCTGCTTTGGCAAACCGTGTAAACCAACCGCATCCCATCCGAATCCCAGTCCCACTTCCACTTCCACTCCCACACGCACCCCCAATCCGAATCCCGGCCTGCTGCTGCTCCCATCAGTCGACGCAGTCAAGTGTGCAACACTTTTGGGGGCATTCGCAGCATGCGCGGCAACTTTGCATCTCGCTTGCTCCCATTCCGTGTTTTTCCCCTTGCCTTTTTTTTTAATTTCTGTGCGAACAGAGCTCTGAGCTCGAGTTGAGCTGAGTTGAGTCGAGTCACTCACTCAGTCAGTTAAGTTTCCTGCCCCAGCAATTATATCATTTCCCCGATGCCAAGTGCCTTCTCCACCGCCACCGCGGAGTCTCGTTGCATTCGTGCGTGAACGAATTTAAGCTAATTTGCACATTTTTCATATTTTATATGAATTAGTTGGGCCTCTGTTGGCAGTGTCTGTGCCAGTAACTCAAACACTGGCCAAAAGAATTAGTAATTAACTTGATAAAAATAATATAGGAATTAAAGTATATAAATTGTACATTTTATTATGATTTAAAAAACAAAAAGAAACAGTTTTGTAGATCCTCTACTAGGAATTCTTAAGCTTTTATCAAAGCTGTAAGTTTTCTTTATAATATCATATATTATTTTATATTTTATATTATTTTATATTATTTTTCTCCACTGTATTTTTTACAACGCCCAATTTTTCGCTTCCTTTCAACTGGCTTTTGCTTATGTTATATACCCAAGATCGAAAAATGTGGCATTCCGTCTCTGCATTTGCCAACTGAAGCGTTGTTGATGATTTCGATTTCGAGGAAGCGGAATAGGGATCAGAGATATCCCACGCAGCCTGGCATATTTTCATTTAAAAGGCAATTAAAACCCGATTTAAATAGCATCAGCGGGCATTTTTCAGCTAATAACTTCATTAACTCGTTGTTAACTGGTTAAGCTAAGTAATGATGGCAAAAACACGTCAGGTTCCAGGTGGTTAGGGATAATGTAAGCGCTATTTTTTTTAATATGACTAATTGGTATGTTGAATACCACTTTAGGTGGCAAGCCAAAGATAATATTTGGATGTGTATATATATGAAAATTCCTGCTATATACAGCTCCCGATTCTGCTGCAATTCTGGGTCTTATTAATTCCATTAAAATATTAGTGCTTCAACAAAAATTAAGTATTTTACTTTATAAATGTATTAAAAAATACATAGAAGTTCTTCGGAATAACTCTATTCTGAATTCAGTTGCCGTTTGCTGCTTCTCAAATCAAGACAAGTCTATCATTAAATACTAAACTTAATATATAGCTTCTTACCCTATATATATAATAAATCGAGAATACATTTTCTTTGGTTATAATAAGTATATTCATGAAAATACAAGTTTATGAAGTATTAGATATTTTCCAGTGTAGCGAGTATGTGTTCTAGTATCAGCAGCATATAATTTTTATAATTGTATATAAAATTATATAAATAATTGTATATAAATGTATATAATTGTATATAATCCTCTGAGCACGCGCAACCATGCATTTTATCTCCAAGGCATTATAGTTAATCTGCAATTTAAAAAGATTTTTAGTTAATTGTACGGTTAATTTCATTTGGCAGGACTTACTACTTATATATTAAAAGGAGAATGAATGTTCTTCAGTTATACATAAGTATATTGATGAAGTATTAGATATTTTCCAGTATAGCGAGTATGTGTTCTAGTATGCTGCTGAATTTATAAATTTATATAATTTTATATAGTTGTATAATTGTATATAGTTTTATATAATTATATAATTGTATATAAAATTTTATAAATGTGTATAATTGTATATAATTCTCTGCGCATGCGTAACTATCAAAAGTGTGGCAATGTATTACAGTTAATCTAGAATTTAAAAAGATTTTTAGTTAATTTTATAGTTAATTTTAGTTGGCAGGACTTACTACTTATATTAAATTAAATCAAGTCAAGTGTCCCAAGAATTAAATGTTTAACTCTCGCCCGCCCTGCTTCCTGCCAGTCCACGTGTCGTATGAGTAATGTGTTTCGAGTTCATAAAAATAAATGAGGAACTGTGTTTTAGCTCCGTCTGCAAAAAAAGAAAGGTTGAATGAAGATGGCAATGAGGATGGATAGGAAAATATTAAAGCTAATATTTAAAGATTTAATATTTAATAATATTTTATATTCTTTATTTGGTCCAATAACTCTTCAATTTCTGCTTTTTCTTTTTTAATACTTGTAAAAACGAACCTTTATTCTTTATTCTATTCTGTTATATCTCCTGAATCTTTTTGGGCATAGTATCTCTCATAGAATTCATCCAAGATTTCCTGGGTCAGCACAACTGGCTGGATCCTGGCAACTGCTTTGTATTCCCTGCCAAAGAACTTTGTTCGAGTTTCTTGGCGTATATGGTTTATGGCCGATTTGTGAATGAGTGATAGCTTGCGGGCCACGTTTCCTATGGCATATGGCGTGTAAGAGGTGATCTCCTCTAGCTCCGGTGTCCACAGATCCATGCTCAGGATGTGACGTGCCAAAGCGAGCGATCCAAAGGCAAGTTTCGAGGGCAAAAAACGCATATAGGTCTTTCCGTTCATCAAACTGAGGGATAACTCGGAAATGTACAGCGTCAAGTTCAGGAGCTTAGCCTTCATTTCGCAGACCGTGGCGTACGTGTAGATAATGGCACAGGCCGTTGGTGTGCGCAGTTGGAAGTTGAGAGTCAGCAGCATGAGCTTCTCCATCATCACCACTAGATGATACCTTATGTCCTTCTTGTCATTTAGAAATTTAAATTTATCATTGGCCTCCTCGTATTTACCAGCAATAAACAATGCGGCTAATCCGATAATTTGCAGATGGCATTTCTGCATCGGTTGCAGGCTTAAGAAGCGATCGATTATGGAGACGGCAAGGTAAAGTGTTTCATCGTCCAGGTCCTCCACTCTGGCCGTCTTCACCATCCAGTTAATAAGGACAGCGCGATCATTATCTGAGATCTCTTTTTGGGTATTACGCATGTATCGCTGTCTCGGGCGATGATTCTTCTCGTCCTTCAGCATATTGGCGAGGATATTCGGATGATGGTACTTGAATTCGTAAATTCTGTCATACCAATTTAGGCGCTTTTTATCGACGTTTACCTCGCTGGACGTGGGCTCGTGATAAACGATCCGAATGGAGCCCGAAAATTTCATCTCAGTGGGTTCACCCGGTGTTGCAGTTGGCTTGTCCTCATCAACCTTGGATTCCTTGGACTGCTCCACCACGGGCTGCTCCACCTTTGATTTATTTACTTCAATGGCATCAAATTTGAGTATTACTTCACTCCGACGCGATGGTGGAGTCTCACACGTGATCGGTGGGCGATTGATATCGTTCTCCGCGGCCTTGGGAGACTTGGCGTCAGCCTTGGCGACTTTGGGAGCCTTAGCGGCATCCTTGGCGATCTTGGGATCCTTCGCGACCTTGGCAACCTTGGGAGCCTTCGCGACCTTGGCTGCCTCGGCGTCAGCCTTGGCGACCTTGGGAACCTTGGTGACCTTAGCAGCCTTGGGAGACTTGGCGACCTTGGCAGCCTTGGCGACCTTGGGAACCTTGGCGACCTTGGCAGCCTTGGCGGCATCCTTGGCGACCTTGGCAGCCTTGGCGGCCTTGCCAATTTTGGGGGAATTATTTTTCTTGCCTGTCATTGCGCTTAAAATAAGTTTTCACAAATTTTTTCTCAAACTTCAGGCCTGATTGACACGCTTCCAGTGCTGCAAAACGATTAATGTGACAGTCACGTGGTTTTAACACTAAAGTCATGGAAGATGTGGTATTACTTTTATAGCTACAAAAAAAAGCCCGCTAAGAAAAGGGATTTTTTTAAAAGTTCAACAACTTCTCATCAATAAATTCAAATTAAAGTTTATACTGATTGAGAATATATATTACTATAAAGTTTTACAGGTGTCCTGGCAACGCCTAGCTAATCCTAGATTCATTCAGATTTTATAGGTACTTTTTCTAATATATTTTTGCCATGGAACTTTGTATTTTTTGGCCAATACACGATTCATTCAGATTTTATAGTTACTTTTCCAGCTATATTTTTGCCATGGAACTGCGTATTTTTGCCAGTGTTGGTCAAGAACTTACCAGTACCTTCTGGCCAATACACGATATATCCAGATTTTATAGTTACTTTTCCAGCTATTTTTTTACCATGGAACTGCGTATTTTTGCCAGTGTTGGTCAATAACTTACCAGTACCTTCTGGCCACCGAAGTTTGGTGTTTTTCATGGTGTCCAACATGGCCAACTGGAGTACATAAAGTTGGCAATGTAATTTCCTGGATACCTCCTGCAGTAGCAGTAGCAGTGGCAGTAGCAGGACTCTGCACACCATCGTGTGTCGGGGTAAAAGTGAACAATTGCAAAAGCGAAAATGAAATTTCAGTTTACGAAATCATTAAATTTGCAACGCAAATGGAAAGTGCCAAAAAGCCGACTTCCCCTGGGCTAATAGGTTACTTAGTTCGCTTGGGGCTCTGTCTGCCCAGGACTCTGACTCAGGACTTGCCGTGTCCTGAAAGTGGGTAACTTTCGTTTTTTTTTTCGGGGCCACAGGAAGTCCAAGTTCGAAGGTCAGAGTGATAGATAGGAGAGCTGAAAGTGGGCGTCAATGTTAATGGCTGGCACGTAGTTCACTTTCGGGCGGGGCACTCACTCACTCACCTCCACCCCACAGGACAGGAACGGTTGAAAAGGATCCTCCTGGTGCCACCGAGTTCCTTAATACACTTTTCTATTCGACATCGCCTTTTTACATATTTAATGAAATTATTTTCAACAATTTATAATTGCCACGAGCACGGGCAGCCAGGATGCTGTTGGCCACCTCGAGCAGCCTTGGGCAGCGTTTAGTTAAAAGCGCCCCGGGGAGAGTTTTGCCGGCAAACAAATTATTATAAGAAGATATACGCCGAAATATGTATATGGAATAATTAGATGTAGTAGCCCTACCTGAACTCCGGGATCTCCGGTATCCCGCTTACCGTGTCCCCTGGCGGCAGTTATGCTGGGTAACCTGAACGATAAACAATCTAACTAATAAGGCCCTGCATCTAATAAGACGTAGATGAGGTCCTGCCAAACCAGCAACGGCATCGCCAACAAGGACATTCACCTCGTTACAAGGTCCTTGGATAATTTCGAGCAGGGAATTTGCTAAATGAAGTATAAATATTTGGCCAACAACTTGTGCAAATTGAGTGCGACTTGCGGAAGAAGATAGTGGAAACGAAAGAGCTGCCAAAGAATGGTTTTTTAAAAAAGATAAAGTTAACCCTGTAGGTTAAGGGTTTACTTATTTAAATAATAATAATAATAATAAACATACTGTTCTGTGTCCTTGGGATCTTAAGTATGATTTAACTAAGCAATCATTTCCAGGCATTGCTTCTTAGTTATTGGTTTTATAAGGCGTATATTTATAATTATTTTTTAGACATATAAATCAATAATTATTAAGCTTTGTATAAGGAAATTTAAGCTACTTGATTCTATCATATTACCCTATTTTTTTAGGAGTGCTCAAGGGCAATTTTTCGGAAAATATAAGAGTCAGAGTCAGACTTCACACGTATATGATGAGTATTTTTGGCTTGGCATGTGGCCATAAATAGGATCCATAAATAAATCATACTTTCCGTTTGAGCCGGGAACCTTCTGGCTTTCGATTTGGCACGTAATTCACCAATTTGGTGAGTGGCTGAAAAAAGGCTTTTGAATTTTTAATTGGACAGGCATTCGTGCGAGGAGAAAAGGTTATATGGATCCCTCCTAGTTCGGGTAAATGTTGTAATGATAACAATTTGGTATCTCCTAGGCTTTTACCTAGGCGTACATACGAATATATCCCTTTTGTTGGCCTTGTCGGCTGCTTATCATTTGACAGGACTCCACGAAAACGGGAACGAGAACCCTTATCAAAAGTGAGGGGACGTCACATTATATTGAGCCGAAATCAGTTTACAACACGTGTGCGTGGGGGCGTGAGGGGGGGGAGAAATGCCAGAACAAACACGGAACGGAAAATCTATTTCGTATTTACCCATTTTCCTTGTCACATTTAACTAAGGGAAGCCCCTGATGAGGGGATCAGCATAAGGATTGGGGGATTGGCAGTGGTAGCGGTAGCGGCACTCATTGTTGTTTATTAAACTTGAATTGACCCACACACTCATGGCGAACAAAAGGCCATCAATCAAACTTGGCTAATAATGCGAATTTCGGCGACCTCAACTCAAACTCAAATTCCTTCGAACAAATGCCAGGCTAATACAAATAATTGCCACCGCCCAACGCCCACCAACGCGTGTGTCCTTTGACATTCATTAAAATAGTTGAGAGCCGCCCGCGGTTTACACTCGAAAATTTAATTGGATATGGTTCCTGTCCTGGAAGGATGTAGTATTCCTTTCTGTAAGCTGGCTACCCTTAATTACTGAATACATTAGCCACCGCATCCCAAAAAGATTATGATATTTTCAGCTGGCCATGTTTTTTTTTGTTTTTTTTTTTTGATAATTCAGCGAAAGTGGGCAGCTCTCGAGGGGTGAGGCAGCTGCTGGATGCCTCCAAAAGATGCACAAAAGCCTCTGCCTGCAGCATCCAGCTCATGAATATTCATATTCCCCGGCAGCGAGGACACTGAGCCAAAATGTGGCCACGATTCTGTAATGAAAATGAAATCTTTATTGAAATTATAAAGCGTTAAAATTTAAATAAATACTGTAATACCTTGGCATTGTATCCTTTGTCATTGCAGGATCAAAGACCTTATAATTAAGGTTCCAATTAGCATTTGTTTATTTCTCTCAGTGCGTGGGCCAACACACAAAGTACGCCAGCAACAACAGAGGCATTAGCAGCGTCTCTAACAGGAGCAAGAGCAACAACAACAACAACAACAACAAGGACATCTCCAACGGTAATGGTAACGGTGTGCAAATGCATGTCCTGCTATACGCTTTGCCTGTGTGCGTGCTATTAGTAGCTGTCACTCGTTACACGTACACATATCTCTACATATATAAGGACATACATACTAAATTCATTTTTTTGTTGCGGCTGCTTTTTGTCCTTACTCCTTAAGAGCCCCCATCGCCCGCTTCTCCCTCACTCACACCCAGTGAGGGCTGTCGTCATGTTTTTGCAGAGCATTTTTATTCTTTTTGTTTGTTTATATTCTTTGTTATATGTATGTTTTTTTGTTGTCGTCACTGTTTACTATAAAATTAGCATATGAAAGAGTTGATAACAGTGCTCACACCAGCCAACCAGCGAGGGAGAGAGAGGAGGCAGAGCTGGACCAAGGCAAAACTACAAAAAAATAAAGTGCTAAATATTTTTGATATTTTTTTTATAACACAATAGTTACGGTGAAAAAGCCTCTTACTCGGATATGTATTTAATTTCTGATTTGTTATATATATTTATATATTTTCTTCTTAAAAACTTATTAAGTATTCCTTCCTTTAAGAGATATACCTTTGTTTCACTTAAATTAGCCTTAAGTTTCTTGGTTCCATTATGTAAAGGCTTAAGCTTGCTGAATTATTAAGAATTTCTTCAAAAAACACTTAATTTATTTCCAAAAAAAACACAAACTTCGAAAATTCTCCAAAATATACTTCATATATCAAATTAAACAAAAAAAAAAATGTATATATTATATATATTTATATCTACGAAAAGCAGTGACAACTATTATTCTTGCACTGGCCAACCCAGTGACCTTGACGCTTGCAGTATCCATGGCACTGAGGATGATGTGGATGATAACGCGAGAGCTGCTGGCATAGAAGCGGATCCGCCTGGACATGGCGCACCTTTATGGAGACTATGCCCAGCGGCTTGGTTACGGCCTCCTCGTCCTCATCGTTCCCTGTGTCCAGGTCGTTGGCATCGGGCTCTGGGCTATCCACCTCCGAGGGTCTCGCTTCGCCCAGGCTGAGCAGCATGGCGGCAAGGATTAGGCAGACCAGTAGCAGCAGCTTCATGTTGCTTGTCGTCTTCATCTCTCTGGCAAACAAACGACTGAATGCGCAGTTCCTAACCACGTCGCCTTCCGGGCCAAGTCCCATTCACTTACCGATGAAATGCTGCTGCTGCTGCTGCTGCTGCTGATGATGATGATGCCGCCGCCGCCGCCTTATCTGCCCCAAGGTCAAAAGCTCAGCTCTAATCATCATTGATGCTGGCCTCGGTCTCTGCCTCGAAATCGGATTCAGATTGAGTCTGGGCATGGCCAGGCCGACGCATAAGAATATAGGGTGACTAACTCTCTGTCTTTTCTTGCGATTACCCATGGGGCGAGCTCGATTATCAGTGTTTTGTTGCGGCTGGCACTCAGAAATTCTCAACTGGTTTTGCTGAAATGAAAAAAACTGATTAAATAATGTCCAAATTATCATTAAATTAATTAACTTTCCCTGTTTCAATAGCGAAATATTATATTAACAGAAAATTTAAGGCGGAATATATGTTCATACATAAAATAAGCGATTGGTAGTAATCTCTTCAAGCTTCAGATTTGATGTGGGTTTTTCTTGAAACTATTTTAAAGAATCTTGGAATCTTAATGATGCCCAAAAAGCTTTTAATTCCAAATTTGTAGATTTGTGTTTCTTTTTTATTATAATTATATGTTTTTAAGTAACAGCCAGGGAATCGTTTTTAAACATTTATGGAAAAAGTAGGAAACTAGCAGCAGCATCCAGGCCAGTCATTTGGTGTATCTTCAATCTTGAATTACATCTTCATTATTCTTCTGCAATTATCACCCCGCAAAGGCTTGAATACGTAGTCCTTGGGGTTGAATGATGCAATTCCCTTGCAGAGGAATATTATTCGCGACTTTTCGCGGATATGGGAAACCTTATTTTACTGGCAAGCGATCACATTCGGCGGCTTCATCGCCGGAGGGATCGTCGCCACTGTTCAGAGACTCGTCTTCGCCGCCAGTCTTCAGGGTAGCCTCTGTCTCTGACATTTCATCTTTAACCTGAAGTTCTTCTTCACCAGTTTCTTCCTTGATTGATGGCAAGCCACCGTCCGCTTGCATGGCATGTCCCACAGCCATGCTTTTGCGACGAACCAGGGGGTTGCGCAATAGGTGGGGCATCTCGATCTCCCTCAGCACCCATGGGATTCCCGGTGGAGGATCCCTGGTCACAGCGGCAGCTGTCACTGGCTCTTCCTTTGCGTCCTTCTTGGTGATGTCGGTGGACTCGGTGCCCACATTGGTATTGAGCACCGCGTCGTCCGTTGGGATTACGTGAAATTTATTCTGCAACTTGGAGCGCCATATTTGCTTCATCTGCTGTACCTTCGATTCGCTGGAAATCACGTGTTCGATCCCGACATCACTATACGCCGGGGTCTTGGGCAACGGCAAAGGACTCAGAGACATGTTGTAGATGCTTTGATATTTTTCTTTCTTAGATTTTTTCTTATTAAATGAAAATCTGTTGACAGGCCTCGTTTTTTTCTTTTTCAAATGGGCAAACCAGGGATGGAAGTTTACTAGTATTGTTTCAGTTTCAGATTCCAATACATTCGGAACGATAGAATGAAACAGTTTGAGAAATCAGATTTTCGGAAGTTGGAAGTAGCTCTGTAGGAACGGTATCAAATTTCTACTATAAACTGCAAACAACTATTGATATATGTATGTATGTTATCGTTCCGAACTTCCATCCCTGAATTGTCAATTTGATAGAACAAGAAGCTCGGAAAAAATAACCTCGAAGAAGCAAATACATTTCTCTAAAAATGAATCCCTTGCTTGAGACCTCGGTGGATAATGAAGCCGTGATTGATGACGTGATTGCCAACATGTCCAAAGCCTTTCAGGCCGCAGGCGCAGACGAATCGAAGCTTCAGGAACTGAAGCAAATATGGCGCTCCAAGTTGCAGAAGAGATTGCAAGTAAATGCAACAGAACCGGTCCCCAATGTGGACACCAATTCGTCCGTCGACATCACCAAGAAGGACGCAAAAGAAGAGCAGGCAGCTCCTACAGCTACCGCTGTCACCGATGCTGTTCTACCAGGAAATCCATGGGTGCTGAAGGAGCTTGAGATGCCGCACCTCTTGCGGAACCCACTGTTCCGTCGCAAGAACATGGCTGTGGGACATCCCATGCAACTGGACGGTAACTTGCCACCAATTAAGGAAGACCGTATCGAAGAAGAACTCCAGGATGATGAGATGGCAGAG
This sequence comes from Drosophila truncata, assembly GCA_008042515.1. Taxonomy (NCBI): domain Eukaryota; kingdom Metazoa; phylum Arthropoda; class Insecta; order Diptera; family Drosophilidae; genus Drosophila; species Drosophila truncata. Next base: position 63,828 of record VNJQ01005229.1, on the reverse strand, counting down.
ATAGAGGCTCTCCTGAAGAGTAGCAGCGAAGGCGAGTCTCTGAACAGTGGCGACGATCTTTCCGGCGACGAAGACGACTTGTTCGAGTCGGAGAATGTGATCGCTTGCCAGTATAACAAGGTTACCCGTCAACGCTATAGGTGGAAGTTCGACCTTTGCAACGGAATAATGCACATCAACGGCAAGGACTACGTGTTTAAGCATATGCTGGGAGATGCAGATTGGTATTTGCCAAAGGACAACCGAGATGGGGCTCAAGATTGAAGATGGATGCTGCTTCTAGTACCCGAATTATATCTTAATTATCTCTGAAATATCTCTTAAATATGTATCTCAAACTACTTTCTTTGTTTCTCTAAAATTTTCTCACTTTATACTCAACTTGAAAAGCGGAAATAAAACTTATGTCAAAATAATGTTATTTGTAACTATTTTTCCCTGACTGTAATTTTTCCGCGGGGTTAAAATTACTTGTTTTTGCCTCGTTTTCTCCCCCATTTAAAATGTATAAATGTTGAGCTAACAATTTATGCGGAAATTTGATTTTTATGTTCGTCGAGCTTGTCTCGTTTTCTCCATATTCTCCGGCCCGGACCGACCCCTTCTTTTTCTCTTCAGAAGTTAGTAAAATTGATGGGCAACGGACGAGCAGTTAAAGGAACATAAAAAATAACATTTCTTGGGTAATTTTTGGCGCACCCACGACCATACATAAATACAAACATACATATGTATGTTTATTCAGGCATTCGAGAGTCAAAGTCGAGTCTCATTTGTTTTAAAATGCAAAAACCATAACAATAATCATGATAATATTACACAATAATGATAATAATAACAGAGCTCAAGTGTAATACACTGGGAACAGCTGCCAAAAACCAGCCCCAACCTCCTCGTTCATCCATCTGGAATTTTTGCAGAGAAAGGAGCCAATAAAAATATGATTCCGTCTTAAGTTGCTTTCCATTGAGAACGTTTTAGGACATGTCCAAAGAGTACATTGCCTACCTTTGGGTTTAAGGTACGAACATTATACATAATGGCAAGGGTTCATCCTTCTAATTGATGTAACTTTACATATGTACATATGAAAGCAGATACATACCATGACGCTTTCAACTTATTCTTTACCTTAAGATTATCGTCAGAAATGAAACAAATGAATTAGAACATGGGTAGTTTTTGAAGCGTGTTATTTGTTTTTTGAGTATAACGAACTTAAAGTTATAAAAAATATTATTATATTATAAATATGTTTAAATTATTTATACATATTAAATAAATAAGGTTGGAAAGAAACCTAAAAGTTTCAAGCTCAATAAAAAGTTATGTTTACTTTGGCAATATTTCACATATTCCGGGAAATTTTTTGGAAGTTTTCGAATTTTTGACACGTTTCGTATTTATTTTCTTTTACTTTTTGAAGTCTTCTTAAGCTTCCATCATTTAACAAATCCTAGGCCACGTGAACACTGAAGAAAGGAATCGAAAAGTTAAGTTCCGAAACGGCATAAATCGCATAAAGTACCCCAGACTGAATAACAAAACATGAGAAACTTTTCTCTAAACGCTTCAATTTCATTGCCGCAAATGGAGCGCAAAAAGTAGAACAACAACTAAAGAAAGTGGGCTTGATGGGTGATGGTGGTGGGTTCGGGGTGCCAGGTGCTGGGTGCTGGGTGCTGGGTGGATGAGGTTTAAGCGAATCGAAGAAAACAGGTGGAAAAAATACGTTGAGGAAACAATTTCTGTTGTGCTTAACTTGTTGATGACCGAGAGAAACATTTTGTCAGTGGCACAAGTTTTATTTATTTTATACATTTTCCCCATTCCGTTCCTTATTTTCCCTTTTAATTAAAAAAGTTTCCGCCTTTTCCCTGCTCCACCTATTGTTGTGGCTGAGTGCCCTTAGAGCCCTAAGTTCTTTGAAGGGATCAAAATCCCATGCGTACACTTGTTTTATCACAATCAGAGAAGGGAGCTGGGTCCGGGGCCTAAGTCAAAGCCGAAGCCGAAGCCGAAGCCACACGGCGAGCTTTTAATCACTTTTCATGTGAGGGAAAATGATACTTTCCATTGGAAAAAAAAATATTTAAAAAGTTTGTTTTGCTATCAAACATTTAACAAAAATTAATAATATTTCAAAACTGTCTCTTTATTTTTTTGGGAACAACTATCATAATAAATTAATCAATGATACGGTGGGATCATTTTGGTTAACGGAACCATTGGTTGCGTTCACCAGAACAACATGATCACTGATTACTGATCCCTCAGGGATCGGTGATCATATTGTTCTGGTGAACGCGTATGATCATTACGCCGTCTCAAACAACATCGGCTTGGAACCTATCGTTATATTCCTGCTTCCCGCCAACATTGATTTGAATTTTCTTTTAAGATAATTGAAATAAACAACAGGTAACCATAACTAAAAAGCAACTGGGGACATTTTAAAATATTCCTAAAATTGTTTAAGTAATAGTTTTTGACCAGAGACCCCATAAAATAATTTATTGCTGAATGTGGCGCCTTATTTCATTGAAAAGGCGTGCTGTCAAATTTATTTCTTCCTAATGCAGCACTGTACACATAATTCTTGCCTACAAACACTTAATAATAATTATATAAACAATTATCAATTCGTTAAAATTAAATAATTATAATGACTGACCACTGCTTTCATTAATAATAATTTATTTTCCCTTTAGTTACGTTCTTTTTCTCTATTTTTCTTTTCGATAATTCAACCATCGATATAATCCATCAGTATCGCGAAAAGGTAGCGGACTATTTCTACGATCCCTTTTTGGTGATCATGTTTACTAAAATCTTGCAAAAAATTAGGGATGACATGCACTATCGATAGAAATCCATCAGTGATCAGTGATCATGTTGTTCTGGTGAACGCAACCATTCAGTCGCCGTGGTAATACCCTAAAACACTTTTCTGTGCATTACAAAGCTTAAGGTATTAGTGATTGTCTCACAGTTTGGCCACACTAAAGCGGGAAAGGAAGTCGAAGTTGCAGTTGTGAGATTTGCGAACCATCAAATATAAAAAACTTCATATACAATCAGGTAATCTATAAACTCCTGCAATAAGAATATAATTATTTATATGGTTGGCAAGTGACGGGCAGATAGACATACATAAATACATATATCTTTCGGGAAGTAGCTATCCCTCACAGTGTGTAACTTTTCCGCGAATCATAATTTCATGCTTAAAAAGTGCCATATGTATGTATGTACATCCATACATACATTTGTACATTATATTCTTGGATGTGTACATGTGTGTTTAAAGATAAAAGATTTAATGTACAATACGTACATATTAACATCAGTTAGAACTATTAATAATCTTTGAATTCGGGGATTTCCATATTATATTCATACATACATATGTGTGTCAATATGTATTGTATTTATGAGGAAACGGGAACAACAAGATCAGCCACAGGCCAAGTATTTATGACACCGAAGACATTCTTTCAGCTACGAGAAAAGGCTGTGAGTAATCTTCTGGCAATAGTTCTCGGGTATCACGGCACCCAGTCGAGGTTCGCTTTTTATATCGTTTTTGATTATGTGTGCGAATTGCTGTTGAAAAAGTGTATAAATCTATAAACAAGAGAACAAAATATTTGAGTCTAGGGGATAGGATGTCCCCGGTTTTGTTTTGCTATATTTGGATACCAATTATTTATTTATTTATTTTTAAATAACAAATATCTGCATATGTAAGACGTTTCCATTTCCACCACTCATTGGCTTTAAGATATTCACTTTTACTAGATACTCTTTCTTTTTTTTATATCTGTCTTGAAACTATCGTCAATGTTCAATTTACAAATTTACAATATTTTCGAAATATACAAGAAAAAAAGGTGAGTTACATGTTTGTGTAGGTCCTCAAAAAATCCCCTTAAAACCCCGAAGCAAGCTTTAAATCATCCAATCTTAAGCTCATCTATTTACGTCCATCTGCCAAATTGTCCAGTCAAATGTTCATAATATCAAATGGATAATAAATTAATTCGCTCGCATTAGCACTAATTTTCTATTTCGCTCTTTCCTTTGATAAACAAGTGCTTAATCAGTGGGTTATGTGCTGGTGAAATACCAAGTGGAAAATGTGTACTTATGGTGGAGAAGCTGTGGAGATGCTGGGCGGGGGGGTGTTTTATGTAACAACCATATTGGAAAGCTTGTAAACTAATTGGGTTACACTTGAAGCTACACAACGATTATGACGTCTTGTGGGTCTTCGCCCTCAGAAACCCTTCCGTGCCCACTTTTGCCCTCCTCCACCAGCAGCATCTTGTAAACACACACACACACACACACACACACATGTGTGTGTGTGCTTACATAGAAGCATTTTGGGACTCGAATGAATTTGGATGACATCGTCAAACAATTACACGAGTTCGCAATTAATTTGTCTCCACAATATGAGAACGGCTCAAAGCCAAACTACCAGCCACAGGGCATTACACTGCTCAAAAACTGAAAGATTTAACATGACAGAATCGATTTAAAATTGTAGTTTTGCCAAATTAGTATAGTAGAAAATATTATAGATAATATATATAGTTATAGTTATAAATAATTATATATTTATATATAGTAAATCATAATACAAGCTGGTATCCAACTATTGTCTCCATGGCTATCCATTCCAAAGCTTACTGACTCCTAAAAATATTGAAGACCGTATTTAAAAGGCATCTGCACTGGTGTATCAGGTGTATTAGGACGGAAGTGGTCAATTTTGTGGGTCAGACATCAGACTAAGTGTGCAGTGTCTGGGAATCCATTTGATTTGGTCAAATTGGCAATGACAGGTGTCACATCCTTGGGCAGCCCTTTCTATCCTTCTAACTAACTAAAGCTGAAAAAAAACAATATTTCCTATATGAAAATAATACAATTTAAATTCTGCTTTCAGTAGTTAAGTGTTTAGCTTCGAGTCTCTATAATTATTTGCCAAACAATCTTGACAATGAATGAAACCTCATCGATGGTGTCAGGTTTGCCCTGTAATCTGCTGCACTCGCACTAAGGGATTCGAATGCGATTCGTTTGCCAAAAGCAATAAACTGTGATAAGCTTGGTCCGCCGCCTAGTCCACCATGAATCACGCATACGACGTGTTGGTTGCCAAGTTAAATTGATTAGAAGAATACATTTCCGGTAAGAAAGAACCGATAAGACTAATAAAACTAATAAAGGGATTACTTACAACTGAAATGCAGCTTTTAAGCAGGCTTCCCATGTCTAAATTTGCGGGAATAACTACAACAGAGGGCGATAAAAAGACACCCTTTTCGTTTCCAGCTTATCAACGATATATGGGTCTGGGTTGAGTGCGGAATTCCAAGTCAGTTGTGAATGGAACGCGAGCGACTCCCTTTGGCATTATTATTTGTGAACGGCGTGGAACGGCGGCAGACAAATCAAAAGTGCTCGCATTTTGTAATTTTGTTCACGTTTCTTTTAATTAAAACTCAAGGAAGACCGGCCGGCGGCAGGATGGATGGATGGTTGAGGCCCAACTAAAGGGCGCGCGGGCGGGGTAGCCCGACAAATCAAAAAGTTACCGAGATTTCTTCGTGGCTGCCACTTTCCTTCTTCTTCTTTTGATTTTTTTTGTTTTTTTTTTACTGTAATTTTTAATTTCATTTTGCCGTGGCTTAATCCACAGTGGAAAGTTTTTAACCCAAGGCCTTGCCGCACATAAATCAGTCAGGAGTCAGGAGTGAACCACCTGCTGTCGGTGGAAATGCGCAAACTGGCGGACAAACTGACGGACAGATGAGCCGGGGAAAAAGTCAGTCAGCCAGCCAGCGAACTATGCAAATGAGTGGAGGGGGATGGGGAAATAGCTTAAGTCAATCCGAAGTTGCCACATTAATTTCAATGGTTTCTGAATTCAATTTGTTAGCCAGCAACAAGGAAAAAGGAACAAGGAACAAGGAACATGGAGTTGACTGACATTCGTCTGCGTAGCGTTGTGCAGTTCGATCCGATCAAAGGGACGTTTGAGCAGAGTCAAAAACTAAAGTACTTCCGACAGCCGAAGAGCTCGGAATATCCGCTTGATCTAAATCATGGCTACGACTCGTTTGTCCATCGAAATGGCTTGTACCCCGAAGCCTTTGACCAGGTGCAGCACTACCTATTGCATGTGGATCAGACGAAGCAGGTTTTGCTGGAGACTGACTTCATTCTCCATCGGCGTACACTGAAGTGGTTTATGGGTGCCAAACCTTCGAATAAATATACGAAGACGATTTGCTTTGAGGCCTTTCGTTTGAAGGGCTGCATTTTTGTAAAGCTACTCGACGACCATGAGGAGCAACCAAATTTACGCAATTCATATGCATTCAAGACGCGGCAGTATCTATTGTCTGGTAAGTGATGATCTAATAACTCTCCGTCTCTTTTGGGTAAACCTGATCCATTGACTAGAGAGCCCTGACGGGGCTCCCGAAACGGATGCATCAATTGATGTAAGGAAGCAGCAGTACGGCATGTTCTCCGCCAGGATCGGGCAGTTCCGGCTGCTCTATTCTGCAGAGCTCATGGGAGTGTCCAATACCGAACCCCTTGGCGATCTGTGAGTCATCCAATCAAATAATTATGTATCAAAGAGAGAGAGAGAGACTAACTTTATCCATTTGCAGCACCGATCAAAAGGAGTTGGACAAGTGTCGCCTGACCACAATACGGATCGTTAATTCGAGGACTTACTGGCGCTCAAATTTTCGCTTCCCCGATTGGGTCTATCAGGCCTATTTGAGTGGCGTCGATCAGTTGGTTGTGGCCAGCTTCAATGAGAATGGACAGGTGGTGCGGCCGATCGAAGTTGAGTCCATGGAAACCCTGGTGAAGGTGCGTACCACCACACAGTGTTTTCTGAAAGCTAAACTAATTTACTTTTACTGACCTGACCGTACAGGATAAGCGTAATGTGGACATCGGGGGCGGCGTCCAGCGTATACACCAGTTCCTTGATAGGATCAGCCGCAAACTGAAGGATCTCGACAATTCCGCTGCGAGCGTCAAGTTCCAACTCATCGGCCAGACGCTGGTCTTCGAGGAGGCTCTCGACACCAAGTTCATTGACTATGTAAATCAACTGCATGCTCGCAAGTCCAAACCATAAATTTGAATGCTATCAACGATGCCAACGATGTAGGCATCCACATCCAGTGGGTGGTTATGGCGGTCATAACTCCCATCGACAACATAATACGTCCTGCCAAAGGATGCCAGGGGTTGCACGCACACGTTGGAAGTTTGGGATGTGCTTAAAATTTAATGCGATGACGACAGAACTACAGTCCGTATTATAATCATAACTCATATATAACAAAAGGTTAATTTCAATAAAGTTAAATGTTTAATTTGTAATGTAAACTTAAGTAAAACTGATACAGTTCTAAGCATTATTTCTGATGATTATACCAGACCTTCTGTTGGCCTTAAAGCTGCACAACGCACTGTGTCTGACAAGCAGCGGACCATGGCAATGAAGGAGCCACCTCCAGCTTCGTCTCGACCCTAGCATCCGCATCCGAATCCGTCTCGTTCTTGTCCTCGTCCTCGTTGTGCTGCTGTGTGCTATGCTCCATGTGCTCTCCTTGTGTGTGGTCTGTGATTAAAATGATATTTTCAGACAATGTCAAACAGCGTGTGACTAATGGGTCTATGGGTTGTCCGAAATGTCTGTTATTACTTGATAAATCTTGTCGGTCACACATTTTGGCACGGCACAATGGCCAAAACACACACATACACCCGCCAGCTTGGGTGTATGGCCGTATCCGTATCCGTGTCCGTGTCCGTTTGTTTTATGCAAATCCTTGGCCCTTGCTCGTCTGCATTCAGCTCTAATGACAAATGGGTCAAAAATTTGCGGCTAATGACACAAATATGCTGGTTTCAGCCTATAAATTGTATGCATATATAAAAAAAAGGGGCGACTTCTTATGATTGAAGACCTGCGGCCTTGGGACCCCTTCTGGAAATGTGTGTGTGTATCATTAATCAATGGGCAAATAAACATGAAATTTACGTAAATTGACATTTGGCCATCGACCGGCGATTTGACACACATTTGTCCACCCACTGAGTACTTTTTCAGACTCAAATCCATATCCTAGGATATCGGAGATGTAATAGAAAAACAAATAAATCATTAAAGTATAAAGAATGTTAATATCCTGTATGGAAATCTATCAGCTCTTAAGGTTAGTCCTTTGTAGAAACTCTCCCTAATTCGGGGAATTAATATAGTACTTTAGTTTCTTTAGTTTAAATATCAAATTCGTATCCTAGGATATCAAAGATATAATAGAAAAACCAATAAATCATTAAAGTATAAAGAATGTTAATTTCCTGTATGAAAATCTATCAGCTCTTAAGGTTAGTCCTTTGTAGAAACTCTCCCTAATTCGGGGAATTAATATATTACTTTAGTTTCTTTAGTTTAAATCTCAAATCCATATCCTAGGATATCAGAGATATAATAGAAAAACAAATAAATCATTAAAGTATAAAGAATGTTAATTTCCTGTATGAAAATCGATTAGCTTTTAAGGCTAGTTCTTTGTAGAAACTCTCCCTAATTCGGGGAATTAATATAGTACTTTAGTTTCTCGGCGACGAGTGCCTTTGTTCGGGCTGTATAAATATGGCTATCTGTTCGAGTGCACACATCCGCTGACCAGATTCTGATTCTGATTCAGACTCTGTGTTCGGGATGGGAACCTAAGCAAATATGCAGCGAGCGTGACAGCAGGTGATGGGCGGGCAAGCGGAAACGGAAGTGGAAGTGGAATGGGAACGGGAACGGGAAGGGGAAGGGGAAGGAGGCTAGTCACGAAGTCATAGCGCATCAGGAATTGCCTTTATTTGTCTTCATTACACTGGCCTCTCGACGTCTCAAAAAAAAAAAAAACAGGAAAAAAAAAGAAAAGAAGCCAACCAGGAAATTCAAATACGCTTGCGACTCACTCGAACCACAATCGAAGTTTGAGCCAAAAAAAAAAATCACTGAGAGAAATGACACACACACACACAGTGTGACTTCTTAGAAGGTATGTAAGCCTCAATTTTCTTCCAAGTGCAGGACACTCAGTCACTCGCATTGTTTTGCCAGCCTTTCGGTTTCTGTTTCTGCTTCGCTCATTCGTCCTCTTCCGCTCCTTTGACTTGCCAGATTAGGGACATGGCAGGGGTTTGTTCGGCAAGTTTTTTGCGGCTTTGCCTTGATAATCCCAAATCCCACGTCCCTGGCAGGACAGGACATCAAGGGCATTAGCATGTGATATGTGAGGCAACTTCTCTGGATTTTTTCGGATTCGAATTTGTATGTAAATGGGTTTGGCAACGGCACTGACTTTATGGAACTTGGCCAAAGTTTCGCTTGGAACTTTTTCCAGTGACAATTCTCTCTTACTCTCTTTCTCGTTTCTGTTTTGTTGTTTTGTCTTTTTCTAATCTTAATTAGCAACAGGCAACAGGAATCGAAGGAGTTGCGGCACTTGCGGTGTTTCAGGTGCCGGGAACTTAATCAAAAATTCGGTGAAATACCCAGCAGGACTTCATCTATTCATCAACTGTTGCTTTTGCTTCGACAGCAGCAGCGGGGCAGCCATAAAAAAAGGAAAGCCATTTGTCGTCAGCATAAGCGGGATCAGCTGAAGAGTGAACTTAGTGGGGTGGTAATGAAAGCATAGCCAGGACCCAGGACCCATCCTAAGTCAACACCCTGGACAGCGCGCGAGAATACGGCTCACTTCCGCTTCCGCCGCTGCCGCCGTTGCGCACCTTTCGCGGTAATAAGCTGCAATTTTATTATTACATTTGCCGCCCAGCCTGTCTGTGCGCGTGGTAATTTCAGATAAATGAGAATACATAAACAAAGAACTCATTAAATTCTGGCCCAGGCAGCAGCCACAAAGTAACTTTCAGGCCAGCTGCCAATCTTGTCGAGAATATATATTTCGAGCCTTGTTCGAACCTTGTTCTATGCACTTGCAGGGTGCACTGGAATAAGGACTCGAAGTAGTACCCCTGCTGGAAATGTTTTCCTCCTTTTTTAATGGCTGCCGATTATCTCATACCTTTTCCTCCAGGCTCATTGTTTGATTTTATAATAATTTCGCCTTGGCATTGAAGCGATTTACACTTAAAACTTTAAGTCTTGCCCGCCGAGTCTTGAGGCTCATTAGCATTCTGAGGGGGGTGTGGAACTGGGAGTGGCTTCCTTTTGTTTCGGCCGCGACTTTGCATTGCCAATTAACCGGAGAGAGCCTCCCAGGGCAGGCAGAGAAAATAACCATGAAAAATTGATTTAATGGTACGTAAAACGAGGGGCTAGCCCAAAGCATTATTCTCTAAGGCGATCCAATAAAGATATTAAGGTGAAACGTGAATCTAAATTGAAGCTGATTATACAAAATAGCTATAAACTATTTTCAAATTAATATCAGCCATAATTATGCGGATTTTCTTTAGAATTCAGTAGTTTGATTCTGGTATATGATTCTGCTAAATATACCCAAAATATACCCGAAATCTACCAGAATATTCCAAAATATACCAAAAAATACCCAAGTATACACCAAAATATACCAAAATATACCCAAATATACCCAAATAAAGCAAGAATATACCAAAATATACCCAAATATAGCAAGAATATACCAAAATATACCCAAATATAGCAAGAATATACCAAAATATACCCAAATATACCCAAGTATACCCCTAAATATACCAGAATACCAGTAGTTTGATACCAATATACCAAAATATACCCAAATATAGCAAGAATATACCAAAATATACCCAAATATACCCAAGTATACCCCTAAATATACCAGAATACCAGTATTTATATATTAAATCAAATAGTAGAGTACATATTTCTTTTCAAAGAATTTAATATTGATGTTTATCCATCCTTAAGCCTTCAATGTAGTATATATTTTCAATAATCCATAACTATTTGATACAAACAATGCCAACAGCTGAGAGTCTTGCTGTTGCTCGAGAATACAAGAAATTAAATTATTTTTTAGTGCTGTCTCCACCGAGGAGAAAGCAGACAAAAGTTCTGGGAAAAAAATACGAGCTAAGCGAGAGAAGAGAATGGAATTTCGTTTTCATTTCCTTTCTTTTTTTCCCCGGCTGCTTGACAATTTATGAACTTTCATTTGTCTTCTGTTTTGGTTTATCTCGGACATGCTGGGGGCCATGATGAATGTTGCCTAGAACTTGGTTGTCACTTCACCTCCCAGGCCCAGACTTTAAAACGTTAATTATTATTTATGCCCTGCGATAAACAGGGACCTGTTCTGTGCCACCGTGTCTCTGGGATTTAGATTTACTCGAAGAACAAAGAATTATTTAAATTGCAATTGGTGTCAAAGGTTAGCTAATGGTTTAAAATAATTACAATCGATTTTTGCATAGAAAACAGAAATATCTTTAACAATAAGCTTTACTTAAATTAGTTTTAAATGCAGGGATGCCTTTATATATATATTTTTATATATATTTTGTGAGTAAAGACTTTCTTCAACCTTTCTTTCGCCCAAAATTGAAAGGGACAAATCAAATTTATGAATTTCAGCAGCCGCAAAACCTTAAGACGAAGTGGCAATTTATTAGCTTTTAGCTGATGTTATTTTCCTAGAGCTCTGCCATTTTCCTATCCCCTCCCTCTTTCATTTTCCCAGCGTGGCTTTCATTTTATGCACGAATTTTTCATTGCACATGTTTAGCAAAGCAATCGAAAGCAAACAAACTCCGGTTGGAGGACTTGGAGCAACTGCAACTGCAGTGGAAATGGAAAACAGAAGTAGATCTGGGAATACACGCAGCCGAAAGTCTATATAAATATTAATTTAGGGGATTACCACTTTAAAAAATCTATTATTAAGGTTTTGAAATTATTTTTGCATAAAACAAATATTTATTTTCAGAGTTTATGATTTTTTATTAATATTCTTACTGAATTTCCAATGACTCGAGGAACTTATTCAAATTTTTACAGCGAATTTTGATTTAATTTAAGGTTTTCTGTTACCAATTCTTTACAATTTTTTTATTTTATTTATTTTTTAAACTAGTTTCGAATGATCTACGTTCCAAATTCAATATTTTCCGCTTTGTGTAGCCGCGCAGGACGCATCGGCACACGCAGGATGGAGACACAGACGCCGAATCGGAAGCGGAATCAGGAAAATGTTGGAGACATTGCACAGCCCCGGAACGTGACTCTCATTTCGATTTCGATTTGCATTCCGCCAGCGCCGCGTCCTCCGACTGTTTGTTTGTTGTAATTGCAATTGATTTGGCTTACTCCTGGCAGCAGCAGCAGCCAGGAGCCAGGCGAACCTGAAGGGATTGCTATCTTGGCAAGATTAATATTTGCTTAGCCCCGACTTGGCTGCACTTCACTTCAGCCAGTCTGGAGGTCCGGCTGGAGATGGGACCTGGAAAAAATAAGCTTTTGCTTAGTTTTCATGTACAATTTCTTGCTAATTCAAAGCCAAAATTCAGGCATGGCTAATATCTAATACCCACTCGACAGGCCCAAGCCAAGTCCAAATAGTTGCCGACAATTCAAATGGGATTTGTATTTGTTTGCCTTTTGGCTGAGTCTCGTTTGCTCTGGGGGTTCCGGCCATGTCGATGGCTTCTTTACGGGTTGAACTGCAACGGGTACGGGTTTGTGGCAGGTAAAGGGAGCCAGCAGCCGCCTTCCGAAAAAGTGAGTGTTGGACAAACAAATTGTTTGCTGGTTGTGGAGGGCGCTAATTTGATGTGAGGAGTCCCAGAGTCAAAAAGTATCAAAGTATCTGTATCTTTCGGATACAGGACGATGTGTTTCTGTGTGTGTGCCTGTGCGTGAGTGGGCAAATATTTGGTCACATGCGGCGTATGAGTAATGCGATGATGGAGTGCGATGTGCGATGGATGGATGGATGGTTGGTTGGATGGTTGGATGGTTGGGCTTTCTCCGCTCGTTCCGCCTTTCTGTCCCCATAAAGAGTTATTGCAAATAAGTGTAGCATACTCTGCGGCATTTGCGGTTGCTGTGTGTCGGTGTGTGTGTGTGCGAGAGTGCCTGCTGCGGTTGCCTGAGACAAATGAGCTTTGATTCAAGAGCGATTATTAAACAACTAACCGCAAAGTCAGCCGCCAAAAGTGGCAAAGTAATTAAAATTTTCATTGCTGCTGAGCTAAGGGAAGAAAGACTGTCGTGGGATAGGGAAAACAGCAGAGAAAGGGCGGAAAAACTGCCTATATTCATACTATATTATCTTACTTTCATAATAATAATCTCATATTCATACTATTTTATCTTACTTTCATAATAATAATGTCATATTCATACTATATTATCTAATTCTCATAATAATAATCTCATATTCATAATATATTATCTTACTCTCATAATAATTACAAGTTTGCTGCTTTTAGCATTCAAAAATGTATTAATAATAAATATCTCTCTTGTATCCTAGAATCCTCTTTTCATAAATCCCATAATTAAGGTTTCTGTCCATATTTATATGAATTCAGCATAAATTTACAAATGCACTTATGTACTTCTCGGCTGAGATCACATTTTATTATCCTTAGTAGTCCGATTTTTATGAAATTTAAATCGAAATTCTGGAAAAATATTATTTATAATAAATATCCCTCTTGTATCCTAGAATCCTCTTTTCATAAATCCCATAAAGCCATCATTTAAGCTCTCATATGTTCCGGAATCCGGATTAATTAAGGTTTTTCTGTCCATATTTATATGAATTCAGCATAAATTTACAAATGCACTTATGTACTTCTCGCGGCTGAGATCACATTTTATTATCCTTCCATTATTACATCTCAATTCGCGGCTCGTTGATTTCCGCTTTCAGATTTATCATTAATTTCGTTAAAGTAGACACATTCGAACAATGCAAATACTGGGAAAAGAACGCATGGAGGCAATGCCATTTATTTATGGCGTGTGTGTGGCCATCAAGTTGAATTAATTTCACTGCCGGAGCTGGACTCGAAATCAGAGTTGGAGTTCGAATGCGGCGGATCGAAATCGTGGCCGGGAGGATTCCGGGTTAAATTGTTTTCAACAAAGAGTGCAAACAGAGACAGAGACAGATAGTGGGTTGTGAAATCTCAAAGCCCGCTTGTAATCCCGGCGGGTGACATCATTTCATATGCTGGCGCCAGCGGGGGGCATCCCCTCGATCCTCGCCTGCCGCCACATGGAACACATGGAACTATAAAGTATAAAGTATTGTTGAAGTCGAGTGAGAAAGAGAGCTCGTTGGAGATTTTGTCGTCATGCTCTGTAGTTGACATAATTATATTGTAAAATATCGTTGCACATCCCATATCTCACACCAGGCCAACACACAGGCACCCCACTCCCTCTTATATAGCCCTTTGTCGGTTGTGTGTAATGATATACGATGTGTGTGCGAGTGCGAGTGCGAGCGAGGAGCATGAAGTGTGGTCACTCCGCCCCTAGCTCACCCTCTCTCTCTCTCTCTCTCTCTCTCTCTCTCTCTGAGACTTTCAATTTTTAATACCGAGATTTATGTAGAGCTCCATGTGTGTGTCTGAGGGGGAGCTTACACTGTGCATCAAAATGGGGTTCAGAGAGAACCACAGCAGGTGGTAGCTTATAAATTACCAAGCGATCTTAATTATATTTCTTTCTTTTTTACCAAAATTAGTGGCGAAGTCCTGGAATTTTTTTAGTTATAATTTTAGGTACAGGAAATTATAAAAGTAAGAGCGTTACACATCTTATTAATATATAATATCATTGCCAAAAAGGTAAATGTGGATCACAAAGAAGTTTCCATTTAAATTTAATAGTTTTAGAAGGTATCACATAGAAGGTATCATAGGTACAGGATATTATGGAAAGTATGAACGTTACACATCTTTTTATTGATATTATCATTGCCAAAAAGGGAATCACAAAGAAGTTTCCATTTAAATTTAATAGTTTTAGAAGGTATCACATAGAAGGTATCATAGGTACAGGATATTATGGAAAGTATGCGCGTTACACATCTTATTATTTATATTATCATTGCCAAAAAGGGACTGTAAATCACAAAGAAGTTTCCATTTAAATTTTAAAGTTTTAGAAGGTACCATAGCACAGAAGGTATCAGGTACAGGATATTATGGAAAGTATGCGCGTTACACATCTTATTATTGATATTATCATTGCCAAAAAGGGAAGGTAAATCACAAAGAAGTTTCCATTTAAATTTAAAAGTTTTAGAAGGAATCATAGCACAGAAGGTATCACATAGAAGGTATCATAGGTACAGGATATTATGGAAAGTATGAGCGTTACACATCTTATTATTGATATTATCATTGCCAAAAAGGCAAATGTGGATCACAAAGAAGTTTCCATTTAAATTTAAAAGTTTTAGAAGGAATCTTGGCATAATTACCTTTTTAAGTAGCTTTTTACTGCTTGTAAATTATATTATTTCCTTTCCTTATTTTTCCCCACTGATTTCTTTGCGTGTAAACCTGCTGGAGTGGTGTGCATCATATTAGTTTTGCTTTAGTAAATCAGCTGCTGGAGCCAGCTGTGAGAGCCAAGCGGAAATGACTCCGGTTTCGACTCCTACTCCTCCAGCACAGCTCCTTTATGCGATTTTTCATTTCTCGGTCAGACTGTAAAAAGCAACTCTGTTCCAATTATGAGACAGAGAGTGGAAGGAGTCGAGTCCTTGACCAACACACTGTCACCCTTCGATTCTGCGTTTAAAACCTGGAAAACAGAGCTGCTTCTGGGGGAGGGAAACTGATTCATTCATTCATGAATTGCTAACCAAAAGCTAGGACTGTGTGCCACAAACTCATATCTTGGGAAAAGCGAATTTCCATTTAAAGACACGTGTGTTTCGTTCTTGGGATCATAGGCATATATTAGCACAGAGACTCTTTGATGTGGAGGACATGGCCAAAGACTCACTTAAAATCCCTGACCATATGGAAATCGTGTTTCTGGCTAATTATGTCTGACCCGGTTTTTGGGAGTGTTGTCCTAGTGACACACACACACAACCACCTGGAACTTCATTTGAGTTGCACTCCAAGCCAGAAATTCCGAAGCTCCCAGGTGACCGTGCTGGCACTTTTCAAAGAAAATTGTTTACGCATTTTAAGTTTTGCTCCAAACAAGGGCCCCAGCGAGGTTGCAGGATGCCAAGTCCAGGGTGTCCAGCTGGGTCTACTAGCCAGGCTGTCATGTTTACCTGCAGAAACCAGAAACTAGAGTAAAAAGGTAAAATTATTCTAGAGGAAAATATTCTGTTCTTTTTTTTTAGATTTAATTTCATTGTTTGTTGCTATTTAAGCATGAGTTTTGAGGTCTTCTAGAGACACACACATCTAGTTAGGGTATAAGGCTCTCCGGGCTGCATGTCCTGTGGCTGAAGCCCTCCTCTATCCTCTCCTTTTCTCTCCTCTCTCTCTCTGTTAACGAAGCCCGCAGTGCGGCTTGTTGGCAATGTCACGTAGGCAACACACAACAGCAACAACTGCGGGCGCAGCAACTACAATGAACTGAGAGAACAACGTTGCGCAAATTGTTGGCCAAACCAAAAAACTGTAAATAAATATTTAAACTATTTGTAACTTTATTAACTTTGCTCAAGTGGCGCAATTTATTGCATACCAAAAATGGGGCAGCAACAGCAGCAGCAGCAGCGGCAACGTGCAACTTGCAGCAACTTGCAGCGACAGTGAAAGCGAAAGCGGAAGCGGAAAAAAGCGAAACAAAAGTTAAACCGTATTTAATGGTAGAGGAAAATTGTGTTGTGTATGTTTTTGTTTTTCTCTATTTTCCAGCTGCTTTTATGAGCGGAACTCTGCACATGCAATTCTCTTTTTCTGCTGGCATCGCGTATACGCAGCGTAAGCCCCAAAACAACTTGGCTGAGTCCCATGTCCCCCCAACCAAATGCCTTCTAATTGGATTGACCCCTGTCCCTAAGCCTTTTTCCACCTCCCGAGAGGGCGTTGAGAGTATGCTGAAAAACACACATGAATATGCAATGAAGATACAAACAGACAATAGTCATAAAACTATGGGTTTTTTTTTCTTAGAGTTGTGAAAAGATTTTAAATTTTAAATTCATTTTAAATATGTAGTTTTATTTGCCTCATTTTGAAGTTGGTTAAATATTAAGGAAGGCCACAGGACACCTGCTAGCTAATATGGTGCCTGGAGTCACATCTGTTGAGAAAATATTCACAGAAATTATAGAGGAAAATTGGAAAAGAAACCTTTTTTTCCGGAATGACTGTCTTAAAAATTAAACTAGGTTCTAGGGGAACATAACCAAAAGAATAATATAAATATTATCTTAAAAATTAAACTAGTTTCTTGGGGAACATAATCAAAAGAATAATATAAATATTATATATAAATATTATATCAAAACATACCAAAATATACCAACATATAGCAAAATATACCAAAATATACCAAAATATACCAAAATATACCAAAATATACCAAAATCTACCAAAATATAAAAAAAAAATATACCAAAATATACCAAAATATTCCAAAATATACCAAAATATACCTCAACATACCACAATATACCACAATATATCATATCATATCACAGTCGCCTGAAAGTGCTGGCTTCTAAATCGCTTCGCCTGGTGATGCTCAACAAATTTTGCATAGAAAGAAAAGGCAGGCCACTCACACATAATACACAAAGTAAAGAATAACTTCGATTTAAGCATTCAAACCTTAACCCAGGCCCCACACATATTGTCCTGGTGACTCCTGCCTTATCCCTTCTACAAATTGTTATCCATCAGGACAGTCATCAATTGCTTGCCACCGAAACTTGAAAGGTCTCCCTCTGGGCTAAGGCTGAGTTCCACCTACCTACCTGAGGGTGTTATGTAAATAACAAATATTCTTTTTGGCATTTTGATTGCACGTCAGTTGTTGCCATTGCTGTTGTTGAATTATACGAAGGTTGAGAGCAACAGGTGCCAGTTCAGCTCCCCCTTTTAGACTCTGAACTTCACTCCAGAGGGGGGTGTGACCACACACAGATACAGATACAGATACAGATACAGGACCCGAGGATACAGACGACAGACGACAGACGACAGAGGGACCAAACAACAAAGGCGAAAGTGAAAGTCATCACTTTTATTTCATAAAATTTTTATTAGGCCTCCATATTTCATTCACTTAGCTCTGGTTCGCCTTTGCCCCCCTTTTTTCTCCAGCTCTGCTGCACTTTCCCTGCTTTCCCTGCTTTCCCTGGGATGCCAGGATACCAAGCAACGAATCCCTTTCGTGCGAACATCTCCTGCAACACATTCGCATTTGCTCTATTTACTTTTACGACACGTTTGGGCCGAGGCCCAGAGCAACAATGCCATTAAACTTGTAGATGCCCCTCCACCAACCCGTAACCCGTTCTCCTTACCAAGTTTGTCTAGAAAAAAAGTGTCGCAATTGTTACATAAATTATTCAGATGCCCGACGGCCCCGGGGTCCTTTGCCTTCGCATAGCTTCGATGTGTCGGTGTGACGGTGACGGTGTCCTGGCCAAAGAGTTGTTTTCAGCTCTTCCGGCTCCTGCTCCTGCTCACACGTGTCCCCTCTGCATATTTCATGCAAGATGTCAGTCCAATGTGTTAGTTTCATGTTAACTTCAGCAGCATCCTCCTTCTCCTTCTTTGCTTTTAAAGCCAGAGCAAGGCTCTTTCAGGTTGCTATACAATATTAATTGTGGACAGCATTAGGCCAATTATGAACCGCAGAATCCTTGCAGAGCAGGAACAGGAACAGAACAGAACAGAACAGAACAGAACAGAAACAGAACAGAACTAACCACATAAATTAGCACTTGGCCGCAAAAGGGTTGCTCTCGCTCAAAGGCCAAACTTGCAATGCCTTTGGCTTTGTGGCGGCGTCCTTTGTTGCCAAGCGAAAAGCTTGGTTGTTGCAGGCAGGGCATTCATTTGCTGGTAATGAGGCTAAAAATGGCAGAAAGTCGGCGGGACTTAACTGTCCTTGCAGGGAATGCTAAGAGCCCTGTGACGTCAGTTCAGCAACTGGACAGAGAAAGGAAGTCTGATCACTAAACAGTGACAACTTCTAGGTAAATCTTTGCCTTAGGATCTGTCTGAAATAATGTAACCTGTAATCTCTGATAGAAATATGATTCCTAACTGCAAATTAAAGCAAAAACTTGAAACTAAAAGTCCTTGCACTGATTTTAAACTTCACAAAGAGGCAAAAAAAAGCCTTTCTTACTTTTCCCAAAAGAAAAACCCCTTTTAAGGTGCTGCCAACTATTATTGGCAATGCAATAAAGGTGGGCCAACTTGTCAGCTTGTTCATTAAAAGTCGTCTTAGCCGAGAAAGCAATCAGATCACATCACAAAAAAAAAAGAGAAACAACACCCCTTTTCCGGTTCCAAGGCCAAAGGATAGGACAGCGGTGACTGCGCTGGATGGAACCACGTGCCAAAGGCAACTTCGTCATCATCATCATCCCCGATCCCGCCATTTCATTTCCATCTTGTGCTTGTGCTTGTGCTTGGCTCTAATCCGCCGCCCTGCCCTGCCCTGTCTGCGGTAACTGCCACGCCCACCTGGGCAAACAAGTTGCTACATACAACATGCGATTTATTTTTGATTGATATTTGCGTAACTGTCAGCGTTGGTGATTGATTGAAGGGTTGCGTCTGCCCCGCTTTGAACGCTTTTCTTTTTTTTTTTCTTTTTATTTTTGCCAAGCACAGCAAAAGTCAACACACACAATTACTGGAAGGAGAAGGAGAAGGAGAAGGAGAAGGAGAAGGAGAAGGAGAAGGGATTGGTTTGGGATAAGGACCAGGGCGGGGCAAAGAGTGACTCCTGTCAGCTGAGAAATTTTTATCTGAATAATGCGTAATGCGGAATAAATAAGTGGCATATGTGCAAGTCTCTCTGTAGATGCTGCTGCTGTTGGTGAGTGTGACAAACGATTTGCATTTTGTTTCTGAATGACTTTGCTCTGAAATATTGGTTGAGTTTGGAACCGAACCGAACCGAAGTGAAAAAGGTTAGCCTCGGTTCGGATTTGATTTGATTATCGCTAATCAACTCAACTACCCAAAGGCCAAAGGGTCCAAAGATTGAGCGAATGAAGTGGGTTCGAAAGTGGGGGAAAAACACAGCCTGAAAAGTTTTATTTTTGAGACCTAAAAACAAAAGGTTCTTTGTGGAAAATTGGTATCCAAGACTACAGTAACTATAACTTGTTTTTAAAGATTTCTTTTTTATTATTTAATGTTATTTAATGTTTAAAATTAACCCCTGTTTTACTATTAATTCCCTTCAACACCAAAATATAACTCTCGGTCCTAATCTAGTGAGCTTTCGCTTTTTGAGACCTAAAAACAAAAGGTTCTTTGTGGAAAATTGGTATCCAAGACTACAGTAACTATAACTTCTTTTTAAAGGCTTCTTTTTTAAATATTCCAAGTTATTTAATGTTTAAAATTAAACCCTGTTTTACTATTAATTCCCTTCAACACCAAAATATAATTCTTGGTTCTAATCTAGTGAGATTTCGCTTTAGTTATTGTTTTTTCAAATTGTCCCTTCAATGATGGCCCCCAATTAGTTATCTCCTTCCCCTTCGGGGGCTCCTTTCCACCTTCGATAATCCCCAGGCCCAGTTTCGATTTATCTTTTTGAGCGCTGTGCATGAACCCCAGTTAAACATTATTCCTGTAGGCCAAATCTCTACAATTAACACACTTTATGTGGCATTGTCTCGGCTTCCTTTTGGCCAACTTTCAGGCTTTCTCTCTATGTGTATGTATGGTAACAACAATGCGACAGCTGATGAAGTCAATGCCATTGATAATTATGCTGATGAACTCGACAAGCCTGGGGCAGTGGCAATGGCAATGGCAGTGGCAATGGCAATGGCAGTGGCAGCAGCTCTCAGCTCCCAGTGACGCATTGCCTCATTAACACGAAAGCCCTGGCATTTATTTTGGCCAAGTTTGGGGGCCCAGAGTGGCCCACAATTGGCACGCATGTTGGCCAAAAGGGCGGGGTGGCGCATAAAAATAAAAGTGTCTCTTAATTTGTAGGCCTACGCCAACCCCCAACTCCCAACCCCCAAAACCCAAGACCCAACCATCCCCCATTGCGTTTTCCTTTAGCATTTTCACATTTTCGCTGCTATTTAACTTTCGTGGGGGAGGAGAGAGGATGGGCCTTGTTTGATGGGCTCATCAAAGGCGAACGCTCCGCGAACTTATTAAGCAGCTTTCATTTTTAATTATGCCTTCCCCCGCTTCGACTTGACTTCGACTTGGACTTGGACTTGGACTTGGACTTGGACTTGTATATTTCTTTTCCTGTTTTCCCGCCTGTCGCGAAAAATTATAAAATCATTTTGGAGTCCAACACCTAAGGGTGGTGGCTTTAGAAAGCTCGTCAGAAGCCCGCTTCCCAACCAAAGTGCAATCAATCACGTAAAATTTAATTAAATTCTTAGAAAAATTATACAAAGATGATCATTTTTGTTCTGCCCTCGACCTTCGTTTCTTTTCTTTTTTTTCTTTTTGATTTTGATTTTTCCTTTTGGGCTTTGGTGTAGGAAACTGATTTTCTGTTTTCCCCGAGAGTCGAGAGTCCAAGACTTGTTTGTGATTGAGTACGGCTCTGTTGTCCAGTGGGAAAGGACTTGCTATTCGCTGATCCCTGCTCTCATCAACATTTGTCTAATTGTTTGGACAGCAAAACAATTTTGCATTCCACGACTTTGAATTTAAATTCAATTTTATTCTTAGGCCTTTTCTTTTCTTTTTTTTTTTGTTTTTTAATTTGACAGCTTTGAGTTTCGATTGTTGACAGGTTCTCCAGCGTCTTGACTGATGACTTTTTGGGAGCGAAAAGAGGAAGAGAGTAAGAGAAAAGTTATACCTAGTTCCTGTATCAATGATCTTCATCGGAGAAGGAAAGATGTTCATTTTCTTCTTGGGAATTACTCAGGTTTAGTTGGAAATTCTTATGAAAAACTGCCCACAAGTTCTTTGAACGTTTTCTTATTATTTTCTTATATTTCTTAGATTTTTCTCTCAGTGCTGTGGCTGGGTTTGGGCAATAAATTGCAGCAGGCGGTGGTGCTGCTAAGTATATTGCAATTGTTGCCAAAGCCAAAGGGGACGCACACTCATATTATGCACATAAATCATAAAAATGATGTGTCAGTGTGTGTGTGCAGTAACTGCATGTTTCTTTTTTTTTTGTAACTCGGAGAAGAGCTGGCGGTTTTGGCCATTGCCATCCGTCAAAGTTGTTTAAGTGTTTCTCTATGTTAATGCCATGTGATAGTCGTTGTGTGCCCGGCTTACTCAGTGCAATTACAGGTTGCACACACACACATACACACCGTACACACACCCCAGAACACACTCAGACACTCACTTGACAGTCGGAGGCGAAGGACCCAAAGGAATTTTCGAGTGCCATTTACATCTATGAGTGCACCAGCAGTGGCAACATCGCTAGCAGAACCGACATGGCCAACACACACAGAGAGATAAAAAACTAGATAAAAAATAAGAAAAATAAATAAGGAAATAAGGAAATTAATTATAGTATTATTCTTTCATAAACTTCTTAAAATTTACTGAATTTATCTCAAGAAACAATTCTTTACAATCTCTGTATATTCATTTATCAAACTCTGACTTTCAGGGATCTTTTTCGGAGTATTACAAACCTCTCTTTTTAAGGTTCTCAGAGCCTCTTTTCTTTCCGTGCATAAAGCTAGAGAAGGAGTCCTGCAAGCACACTAATGTCTGACGACTGGCCGGCACATTTATCACACATTGTACTCTCTCTCTCTGCTGCCGCTTAAGCAGTTTACAAGTTTGACTGTGACTATGACAACGTTTCTGCCTGCACAGCCACAAATTCAGCACCTGAAAGCCTTGAAATCCTTGGGAATTTTAGCTGATAGCGTTACCTTACACGGGAAACCAGAGATATGATCTTAAAATGCAAAATAATTATTAATTTTCTCAAAGCAGACAATAAAAATCTATAAAATAAAAAAGGAAAGAGTAAACTTTCCTTACTGCTAGTTTTTTTAGGTAACATCATCTTCCTTCCTATTTTTTTTAAGCAACATCATCTTCCTTTTTTAGATCTTTTTTAAAAAGAAAATACCCAATCGCTTTTCAGGCTTACAAAAGCCACTGAATCAATATCCCTTTGGCTGATGCTGATGCTGATACAGCCGTTTACCTTGTCCCCCCTCTGGCAAGTGTTTTATTTTATTGCCACTTACCGCAGCCCCTCTTCAACCCCCTCTCTCCTTTCTCCTCTCCTTGGTTTGGCCAAAAGTTCACACTGACAACATCATCATTATTGTCGCACTCACCTGCACCATTCTCGAGTGCGGCGGCGGCGGCGGCAGCAACTGCAGCTCTGCAGCTTGTCGACCTGCTGCTCGAGTGCCGAATGCAAAATGCCAACAGCTCTGCTCTGCCCATCAGTCAGTCAACCCCTCAACGTTTCTTCTTCCCTTTTGCCCTTCCCCTAATCCCTGATTGCCGGAACTTTGTTTTCAGGCAGCTGCAGGTTGTGGAAAAGGGGATTTTTCAAAGGGGAGAGCAGCTCGCGCGAAAGCCATTAACAGCACCTTTCGACTCAGGATCAGGTGGTGTTAATACATTTTTGATTCCGATCTGGGCATGACCTTTGCTATTAATAATTGCCAATGCACATGCATAGTTGGGGTTGAAAAATATATTCTCTTTTATTTTGGGTAAAGATACTGAAGGGGGGAACATAATCTAAAAGGAATTTAAGTATAAGGGAAGTATTATGAACATAGATTGTTTTTTTTTAGGATTTAGAGGAGAGGATATTAACTATCAAAGCATGATGCATGCCAAAAAAAGTAAATTTTAACAAAGCTTCTTATATTTGGTAACATTGCAGCTATGGGGTATGATAGATGGTCTATAGAATTAATAAATAAAAATAAATAATAAATGATATATAGTCTATAGTAAAAATATACATTTCATTGCATAGAGAATTTTAAAATATTTTTTATTTATATTTTTATATACCCTTTTTTTATATATTATATTAACAAAACTGTAATATTGATTTTTATAGGAAACTTTTTGGCATTTATTTATTTTCGCCCTGAAAATCCTTTTATTTTGTAATATTATATATCTCATTTACGTATACGTAATATTATATACACAACTATTAAATATTCTTAATTTCTTTTATATACTTAATAATTCCCATTATTTTTTACGTTTTTAAAAATCCCGTCCTAATATTTTTCACAAGGAACGTTACGTATACGTAATATTACGTATACGCAATGCCTGTACATAAATTTCCCTTTGCAAATATTATATTTTTTGTTATTTTTAAGTGAATTGTAATTATTAGTTGAAGGTTTTTAAAATCCTGTTTCAATATTTCTTAGAAGGAATACGACGTATAAGCAATTTCTGTATTTTAAAAATATATACAAAACTCTATTCTTTTCTATAAAATTGTTATATAAAATTCAAAAATATTTAATTACAACTAGTTGTAAATTAAAAATAGTAAACTAAAACAACTAATTATGTATTTAAGACTTTTATAAACTAGTTAGTTTTCTATAAATTTCAGAGAAATAGCGACGTATACGTAATATTACGTATACACTTAATTTCTTTCTTAAAAACCTCTATCTATTTATAAGTCTTGGTAGTTAAAAAATACTAGTTAAAGGCTTGTATTTACTGCATTTTTTAAAGTCTAAAAATGAATTACGAATTTGTATAATGCTTAAAAAGATATTAATTACAAATCAAGCAAGTTGGAGCAGAAATTATCAGATTGTTTGGTGCTCGAGGGTATTATTTAGTCAACATTGCCTTGGTCCTGGCCTCATCTCTGTCCTCATACCTGTCCAAGTGCCAGTTCCATTCCCATTCCCTGTTGTAGTCGCCGTCAGTCAGCTGTTCCTGCAACTGTAAGTCGGAGCTGAGCTGCGCCTCGGTCGCTTGGTACATCTAAATGCCGGCTGTAAATGACTTAAGTGCCTGGCATTTATCTACTAAAACGTGTCCCTGCTTTTCGTCCTTGTCATCGTCACAGTTATTCACTTGGCTTTAGTTTTGCCGCCTCGGTTTAGCTGTTGTTGCCCGTTGTCACACCTGTTAAGTAAGTGAGAAGTGAGAGTAGGTGGCCAGGTGGCAGCTTGAAGCTGGAAGCTGGAAGCTGGCAGAAGGAAGAAGCCAGGTGGGAGGGATGCACAAACATCAAACTTTTTTGGCCAAGCAAAAGTTTTCACATCAAATTCATTCGGTCGCCTTTTGTCTGTGTGCAAGCGTGTGTGCGGGGGTGTAAGTGAATCCGCAATTGTATGCCAAATGACTTTTCAACTTTTTCCCCACATTTTCCCTCATTCCATACTCTTGGCAGGCAAACAATAAGCCGAGATACATGGACACCCACCTGTCTGTCCACCGTTCATTCGTTCGTTCGTCGTTCGCTGGTCTGTCGAAAATGCAATGACAACAGGATTTTGCTAAAATATTACACAATTTTCGGTTACACGTTTTTGGGAGTCCATTCTGTTTGTTCAGCCTGGCAGAAGTGAATGATCCGCTTAGCAAAGGCTTTGACTCCTTGGCCATCGACTGACTACTCCTGAGTCTTGACTTCTGCCAATGATATTTCACAGATCTATTGTGAGGATCTGAAGGCTTTACTTGAGTTTTTGGGAAAATATCTAATTTCGAAAGTAGAACTACAATTTTCCCTTAAAAATTCACTTTTAATTCCTTAAATTTAGTTGAATTTGTAAATTTTCGATATGTTTTGCTAAAAGAAATCGATATATATTTATGCCTGGGCAGGGAACTCAGGAATTTCTTTTCTGGAATTGGCTTCTTAAGGTTAAGGGTGGAGTTTTTGTGTCCATTAAAAAATCACTTTTAATTCCTTAAATTTAGTTGAATTTGTAAATTTTCGATAAATATTGCTAAAAGAAATCGATATATATTTATCCCTGGGCAGGGAATTCAGGAATTTCTTTTCTGGAATTGGTTTCTTAAGGTTTAAGGTGAAGTTTTTGTGTGTCCATTAAAAAATCACTTTTAATTCCTTAAATTTAGCTGAGTTTGTAAATTTTCGATATGTTTTGCTAAAAGAAATCGATATATATTTTTCCCTGGGCAGGGAATTTAGGAATTTCTCTTCTGGAATTGGCTTCTTAAGGTTTAAGGTGAAGTTTTTTGGGGAAATATCTCATTTCGAAAGCAGAACAGTAATTTTCCATGGAAAAATCACTTTTAATTCCTTAAATTTAGTTGAATTTGAAAATTTTCGATATGTTTTGCTAAAAGAAATCGATATATGTGCATCCCTGGGCAGGGAATTTAGGAATTTCTTTTCTGGAATTGGTTTCTTCCCGGGATTTGGGAGGAATGTTCGCGTAATGTGCCGACTTCTGCCTGAGTGGCCATCTATCTCTATCCCGATTGAGTGTTTAATGTTTTGTCACACAATTTAAAGCAGCTTCCTGATGATGCCACTTGCTCCAGAATGCCCCTAGTGGCCATCCCTCTTGCTCTCCACCTGATGATGCCCTGCCCTGCCTCCTGGCAAGATTTATTCCTTGTTCGGCCCTGCCATTTTCCAAATAATTACACATTTACATTTTCATAGACAATTTCGAGGCGCAAATCATGGCCTCGACTTGAGTTCACTTACATGGGGAATAGAGTCAACAACGGGCGTGGGTCAGTTGCCGGAAGCGGAAGTCGGGCGACGGGTGGCGATGGAGACGATGGAGGCGATGGCGATGGCAATGGCGAGATGTGATGGCCTCGGATCGGATCGGAATGGACATCCTCCGAGTGGGGGCGGTCGATTGTGGCGGTCTTATCTCCGGGACCAGCGTTTGAGCGTTGATGTTGATGGCTATCTTTAAAAAGACATAAATCATGTCGGTGGGGGGGATGCGAGCGAGCTTTAGTAAAGGAAAGGAGCATGGTCCAGTGTCTCAGTAATTAATCATGGCCCAAGGCGCTGACTTAATTCCTCGACCAAAGCTCCAAAGGCAGCATAGTTTTAGTTTTAGGCTGGCCATTGCTATTAACATGACAGGGAAATAGGGAAATGGGAAACTGGGAAACTGAGAAACTGGTATGCTGACTACAAATTGTCGAATCAATTTGTAACGATTATGAAATCCTTTCGCTATGCTTGCGTAATTTACACAAATTAAGAGCTGGATGGCTATGGAAATGACTTTAATTCGATTCGAATTTCATGCGAATATGCTGGAAAATGGATGGCAAGTATGCTCTGTGGAAATGCCTGGCATTTTGGTCTGAATTTCAAGCTAAATTAAATTCCCCTTCTGGTCAGTTGGGTCCAAAGAACCGCAAATAGTTATTGCAATTGCAAAGGAGGCCGAGGCCTAGGCCTAAGGGGGGAAGGGCTCAAGAGAAGGCTTTTTGGGGCAAGATGGCCGACAGGCAATGGCGACCGCAAATGACTGAGATACGTGTAAGCGGAAGTGCGCCATTGTGGCCGAGTGTTTGCCTCGCACACACACATAAACACACACACACCCACAGGCCACAGTCGTGCACACAAACAATTATGTCATTCATTATTTAATATCTAATTATCAAATGTTGCTCGGGCTGTTGTTGTTGTTGTTGTTGTTGTCCCAGCGATAACAATTAAAACAAGGAAGGCGTCGAAATGAACATGAACAGCTGCCACCTCAACTTCTTGGCCACTAGCCCCTGCTGCTGCTTTCCCTTAAGCATCCTTAAACCCCGCCTCCCTGAAACACAGTCCCCTTGAAATTGCAAGTAGCCACGCCCCGCCCTCCACATCAGTTGTTCGCCTTAATTGTCGCCCTTGTTGTTGTCGTTGTTGTTGTTGTTGTGCACAAATTTATGAGCCGCACTCCAGAGTGGTTTGTGGTTTCGGGCTTCAGTGGGTTAAGCGAGCGTTTCAGGTTATGGTTATTGCTTAGAGGCACGGGTCACCAATTAGGAGAGGGGCAGGGGTCAGCGAATACTTCCTACGAAATGAACTTGCAATTATCTAAGCCGCAGCATCGATAGCTACCAGGAGACTCGCCCTGGGGTTTACCTATTTACTATATCATATAGCTGCCATAGAAACGTTCGAAAAAACATTATAACTTTGTCAGTTTTCAATATATTTTCACCAATTTTAATATTTGCCCTTTAATCATTATTCTAGAATTTCGTATTAAATTTCATGAAAATCGGACGACTATATCATATAGCTGCCATAGGAACATCAGGGAACAATAGGAACGTGCGGCAAGATTTTATAACTTCGCTGTTTCTCAACATATTTTCATCAAACTTGAGATTTGGTTACTTAATATTATTCAAGAGTTTCATATAAAATTTCATAGAAATCGGACGACTAGTTCTTATACCTGCCATAGGAACAATCAGAGAAATAATAGAAAAAATCACAACTCGGCTATTTCTCAACATATTTTCATAAAATTCGGCCAATAATTATTATTTTTGAATTTCGTATATAAACTTCAGCGAGCCGAAGTAAGCTTCCTTTCTTGTTATTAAATAATGTAATAAGTAATAACTTCAAATTATTATTCAAGTTCTTAGGTAAAAGGTTGCAACTTTAATTTTATATTGCATAAAAATCCAACGGAGGTGAAAAACTCTTCAGGGATGTTTTCTTTGTTTGTTTAATTTCCAAAAAAGAAATGATTTTCAAAGGCATGTCGCAAATTTGTACAGTCTCGGTGGTAAATTTGAGACGCAGGACTATAATTTCCAAATGGCGGCTCATTTAATGTCCACAAATAATTAGAAGCTCCTCAGCTCTGCCTCTGAGCTCTGGGGGCAATGCTCGTGCGGTTTCCTTTGCCGGACAAATGCCGCTTTAATTTAACAGCCCCTCCGCACCAAGAGAGAGCGAGAGAGATACCAGTTACCATTTACCAGTTACCAGCTATCCCGGGTCCTGGCCAAGGACCTTAGACGCTGTCTCGGTCTCATTAGTGAACGAAAAAAAGTTGAAAGACCAAAGCAAAGCAACTTGAAGTCGAAACAACAATTTTCTTTTGTCTCCTGTGCTGTGTCTGTGTGCTGGTCCCCGATCCTGCAGTTGTAATTGCCGAAGGACCCGGGTCTGTCTTTGACCAATGATGATAATGATGTTTATGATGATGAAAAAACATTTTGAAAGCCCACCAAACGGAATGCTCTCTTGGCCAACACTCAATAAATGTATACACATGCAAAAAGAAATGGTTATTGACCTTTTTTTTCGAGTGCCTAAGAAGGTTGTAGTGCTAATTTATCGAGGAATAAGCAAGACAGTGTCTTCAGGGGAGTAAGTTGTGGGGATTAACAGGATAATCAATACTATGGCTTAGTTTAAGGAAGCTCAGTGAATATAAAATATAATAGAAAGAGGTTTTTTGCAGATAAATAAATTGTTATCTTAATATTTTAATATTCTAACATTGTTGCTAATAAATATTAAAAGGTTTTTTTATGATAAAGTTTAATCTATAAATAAAAATATATTTCCCATAATAATTTACATCTAAAATATGATAATAATGTAACTTTATTCACCTAGTAAATATGGTTTTACTCTATTTTCCTTTATATATCATTTTATAATTTAAATTCAAATAAATTTAACAAAAAACCATTGAGAAATACTCAAAAATTTAGGTTCCTTAAGCTTAAAGCTTTTAAAAACTTATAAAAACTTGACAAAATCATTTAAAAATATATAAAATTTTCTCTGGTAAAGTTTAGACTCACGACAAGGTGATTTATGATATTTATTTATCCATCGACTTTGACTTCGATGAATCCACTTGACTTTGCTGTAGCGCAGGGACCCCATTGAACGAAGGAAGCAGCAGCAGCGAGTACGTGATAAAAATTATGCCACATGCAACTTGTAAGCAATAAATCTTCAATTTATTACAAAATAATTAAAATTAATGAGCGAAATTGAAAATGTGCACGTGCGTTTGTCTTTGCTTCCCTGGCTTCCGCGGTTCCTGTTGGTCGGGGGGTTGGTGTGTGGCTTGAATACGAAAAATGGAACCATAAACTCAGCCATTATAGATTGCGGAGACCCAGAGACCGAGAGACCGAGAGACCCGGAGTTCTGGTTGGTTCTATGCAAAAAGTCCCTGGTAATTGCTGCCGCTGAACGCGTGCTCGATGACTGCGTTTCCGTTTCCGCTTGTGGTTGCTGGTTGCTTCCACGGTTCCTGTTCCTGCTTGTCCTGATCGGGGAGTCTTTAAAGGGTCAATGGTTAAAGCAAAGCCTCAATTCTCTTTAAAGATCCCTCCAATCCCACATCCCACATCCATCTTCATCTGTCTGTCAAGAGAGAGAGCAATCGAAAGCCAATCATGGTCATTTAGCACAGCAAAAATGCCTGACTGTTTGGCAGGATATATCCCCAGCCCGGCCTCGTTCCCTGGCGCATGCAGACACCAATTTATATACTTTTTATCAATTGAATTTGCCTGGCAAAGTGCAGCCAACAGCCAGCAGCAGCAGCAGCAGGAGATGTTCATTGGGCAACAATTTGCAGCAATTTCCATTTTGTAAATTTGCAATAAATTCGTTCGACACTACGCAGTTTATTTTATCAGCATAGACAACTCAATTATCCCCCCAACCGACAGTGTGTTTGGGGGAAGTCCCCCAGGTTTTCCCAGTTTAATATTTACAGAAATTATAGCTACAAGCAGAGTTCGTGTCTACTTAGAAATTATTTGCTTTAATTTAACTGAATTTTAGGTTACATCTGAGAGTTGATTTAATTACAAATTAAAAAACTTATAAAACCATTTGACAAGAAGCACGCGGAGCACAAAAATCAATTAATAAAACCCACAAAAATAATCTTTAAATCAGCAGAAATCACTACGAATATGAGCAAATATTTGCGTGGGGCAAATACATGAAAAGTAAATCTTCTGCCAATATTAACTAACTCGCAAATGATTTGCCGACCATTTTTCCATCCTAAACAAACAGCCTCAGTCCCTGAAGTCCTGCCTACTGCTGCTGCTGCTGCTCCTGCTCCTGCTCCTTCTCCGATTTTGCCTTTCGCTTTTCGCATTTCGTTTTTCTTTTCTTTTTTTTTTTGGGAGCCAGAAAAACTCTGGAACTCTGGGACTCACCTAAGTATGCCATACATTTCGCTGTCTCCGCTTTTGGCTTGTTTGCGATTTAAAAGGAGCCAAGGAAATGTCGACCAGCAGCACGCACACTCCACACACGAGGCACACACACACACACACACAGGATCTCTATAGCATCCCTATAGCATCTATAGCATCCCTCCACGCACTTTGTTACGAGTATAAACAAATTCACACATTTCGAAATTCGAACTTCGAAAAAAAGGACGAAGGCAGTTAGCTTCGGCTCTGTGCTCTTTGCTGTTGCCAAAGAGAGAAAGTTTCGCTCTTGAAATGAAACTCTCTTTGGCGGGTTCTTAATCAAATTTGGCATTAGCAAAGGTTGCGTGTGTGTGTGTGTGGTCGCCAAAAGTGGGATTCCCGCAATTAAACGTCGCCTGCAGGACATCAGGATGCGGATGTGGGTGTGGATGCGGATGGGAAATGGTTCCACCGTGTCACGCGCCTCTTGGTCAATTCAACGGCGCGCTAACTTAATTGCAACAAATAAATCATAGAAAGCAGCTGAAGGGGTTTGCGGGGGGGCGGGTTTGTACACTGTAGAGTGTAGAGTATGTGTGTGTGTGGTGTGGTGTGGGGGGTGTGAGTGAGGTGTGTGGGGTGTGGGGGGTGTGCCTTGTGGTTGTGCGTGAGGAAAATGCTAAAGAAATGTTGCGTTTCGCACATAAATGTCAAGTGCGTGTGTTGCTCATGTTAACACACACGCACACACGCACTCTAAGTAGCTTTTCGCACACCCACACACAATACACACACACCGTCAGACAATGCATCGCTAAGTCCTGGCAAGCACACACACACAGGAGTCCAGGGACATGACCATCGCATTGCTTCCCTTTTCGTGGACCTGCTCCCTCCTGCTCCCACGATGATGAATGCCTATAAACTTGCCATAAATAAAATTGTTCGACTTTGCTTTTTGTTGTTGTTGTTGTAGTGTTGTTGCTATATTGTTGTTGTTGTGTTGTTGTTGTTGTGTTGTTGTTGTTGTATTGTTGTTGTTGTATTGTTGTTGTTGTAGTGTTGTTGTTGTATTGTTGTTGTATTGTTGTTGTATTGGTGTTGTATTGTTGTTGTATTGTTGTTGTAATGTTGTTGTATTGTTGTTGTATTGTTGTTGTATTGTTGTTGTATTGTTGTTGTATTGTTGTTGTATTGTTATTGTATTGTTGTTGTATTGTTGTTGTATTGTTGTTGTATTGTAATCGTATTGTTGTTGTTGTGTTGTTGATGTTGTGTTGTTGTTATGTTGTTCTTGTTGTGTTGTTGTTTAGTTATTGTTGAGTTGTTGCTGTTGTTGTTGTATGTTGTTGTTGAGTAGTTCTTGTTGTGTTGTTTTTGTTGTTGTTTTGTTTTTGTTGTTGTGTTGTTTTTGTTGCTATTGCCTTTGGGCTGTAGAAATTGTGCCGGAAAGAAAAATCACACGCTTCAAAAGTTTAAATGACTTAATTCGCCCGAATTTGCAATGCCCCAAAAAGGGTGTGCCAGCCCAGGGGAATATCCTTCAAGGAAATACCCTTAAAAAGTGGTTCAATATGAAAGCCACAAGATAGAGCCTGCCACAGGTTGCCTGAAAGAAAGCATAACAAAATAAAGATTATATTTATATTTATAGCAAACTAAAATTCAAGAACTTTACTTTAGGTCCTGGAGTGTAAAGAGTATTCCCTTCTAGCCTTGCTTGCTTAACTTTCTCCGATCGGCCTGCCTCTCAACTTGCACTAATTGTTTTTGGGGTTTTCCCTTTAATTTTTCTTCTCCTCCTTTTTTTTTTGGCGCCACGCCGCTTCCTTTTGATGTTCGAAATTTGTGGCCAACATTCACGAAGCGGATGTCGTAAGTCCTACCCGGGAAGGTGTGCTGTGTGAGCTTCTCGCCAAAAGGAAGTGTGAGGATGAGCCTGGGCCTTAGTGTCGCCACTCTGTGTTATGGCTTACCCAGGCACGATCCTTGTGGCTGCTCAGTCGCTGCCACCGTCACCGTCGTCACCGCCGTCACCGCCTTCAATCAGAAGCAGGCAAGCAACAAGGACCTGGGCCTTGATTGAGCCTCACACGAAAGTGTGAGCCGTAAAATGCCGGCAGGAGGCGAAGCAGCGAAGCAGGAGACTTCTTCGTTGACTTAAAACTTTGCAACGCATTTGCATCCTTCATATGGTGGCCAGTGTTGAATTCGAGTCCTTCCGGGAATCACCAGCTCACAGTCACCGCAAAACCGGCATAATCAAGAAGGAGGAGCAATAAATGTGAGACACACACACACATTCTGAATGACGACAATCAACTCAATTTTCGGCAGCCCCACATTCGACAATTCAAACAAATCCCCAGCCAAGTTGTTGTTGTTGTTGTTGTTCTGTGCGTCCTTAAGCCGTTCCAACGCCAATGCCAGGAGTCAGGACTTGGGACGCGCATCGCATTTCACGTGCCAACAGTTTTGCATATTTCATATTTAGAATTTGATGCGGCCCAAGTCAAGCCATTGAAAGCGAATGTCTTCGGCGAAGACATGGCTACACTGGCAGAAAATTTTATAAGCTTTATTCTGTTTGTCTTTTGAAAGATGTTTGTGTCAACCAATAAGAGAAAGAGTATTTCTCTTATCAATGAAAGCTTTTGACTTGAAGTACACACTTTATTTAATTTGTAGTTGAATTTTCAAGAGCCTTTCTTTGGGTGTATCTAGGCGAGACCCTAAATCCCACCCACAGCCACCGAAAAAAAACATATGCAGGCAACAAATTACGAGGCTCCTGGCGGGCTGACTTTTAAACAGTTTGCAAGTTTTCCGCTCCTCAGTCTCAGTCGCAGTCTCAGTCTCAGACACTTCGATTTGTCAGCAGCGTATATACGTTTGTATTCTTATCCTTATCCCTCTGTCTGAGCAGGAGCCTGCGACTGAGACTGATCCTGTGTGCCGCCTATTTGCATAAACAGTGGCGAAAGTATCTCAACCTGGGCGAACATGAACGAAGCTACTTTGAGGCTGCACAGATGTCTCGACTATGGCTTAATAAGGAGAGCTGAGGATTGCCAATAGAATGGTATATATAAATACCAGATATATAAGCATTTATTCCAAAGGATTTTATACATTAATTAGGCTGATTACCCTTCTCCCCACTCTAATTCTGATTTATAATAATAAAAACCCTTTCAGAAAGCACTTGAAATTTTGTAAATGTTTCAATAATCATCCAATATTTCCACATACATTTGGTTTTGTTAACGACCTTTAAGACTTGAATAAATTATATTGTTATGAGCAGCCTCTGCTTTGGGTTCCTCATCTTCGATTCAGGCCCAAAAAACCCTTCTTCTTCGTCTTCTTCTTCAATTTAAAGCCATAAGCCAAGGCAGGGCCAAGGGATTTTGTAGATAAGTAGAAAATATGGTTATGGCCTTCGTAAAAGGGGATTTGCCAATTTGAGTTATTCGAATGCAATTAATGGGTGAATATTTTTACAGAGCAAACCCAGACTGATGTCCGAACCCCGTAAAGGAATCCGATAATTGAATAGGGGAAGGACTGACTGACACTGAAGAACAGGTGCAAATACCAGAATAGTAAAATGAAACATGAATTCCAAATGAAAGCGAAGCTGCGAATGAAATCCTTAAGCCGTAAACGTTTTTTTTTTTTGTGCTCTCTCTCCCTTTTCCCACTTATTTTTTTGGAGGAGCAGCTGAAGCCGATTTCAGGAGGAAGGAGAGCCACCTCAAGTGGTTGTGGTTCAGTTGAGTTGAGTTGCCTCAAGTCGAGTCGAGTTGAGTTGAGTTGAGTCGAGTTGAGTTGAGTTGATTTCCCATGCAGCACGCACACCTCAGCTTCTCTCTGATATTTCCCGGACCTTTGTGGCCATTACCAGGACAAATCATGGCCTCCTACGACTGAATTTGCCTTAATAAAAAGTCAACAGATGCCTGGAGCAGCCTTGGGAACTGAGTTAGCAGAAGCCATGCGAATTAAATATTTGCCTAGAATATATCAACTCATATTTTTTACACGTCATTGAGCATGCGAGATTATCATTGTCATAAATCATACATGCTCTCACAGTCTTTTCATAAATATTTACAAAGGCCCAAGGAGCGTGAGCGTGTGAGGATGCGTTTGGCGTTTGGCATGGGTTTCGGGATGGAAAGTGAAGGCAAAGGCAAAGGCACAGGCAAAGGCAAAGGGCTTGGGGTTTAGCTAGCAGGATGCAGGATGCACAGTGTGTAGTATGCAGGATGTTCCCCTGGCAAATGCAAAAATGCTTTCAAAATGTATCCATCCCAGGCTACACTGTCCCAAAATATATAATATTTACCCAAGTATTGATTTATTATTATCAGATTCTGTGGAAATTTATGATTTAATGATAGATGATATTTTATAATACATTATTTCTTTTTTTTATGTATTTATATACAATTTTTGTTGCACGTGTTCCTGTTTTTTTGTTGCCTCACCTGTTTCATCCGTATCATCTCTGGGTTCCTGCTAACTGAAGACCAGAGACTAAGGACTGACAGGACTGAAGCTGAGCTGGCTGGCTGGGCTGGTAGTCGGATTCCAGAGAAATTGTTTTCACTAAGTCACTCATCATCGTGGCCGTGTCTCTCCGCCCCCTTCTCAAGGATGTTGAAAGGCTGCTCTCAAGCTCAAGCTCTGCCCTAGCCCCTGACAATGAGTAACGAGTGTGCAGAGTGTGTGTTGTGTGTGCTGTGTGTGTGT
Source organism: Drosophila truncata (assembly GCA_008042515.1). Classification (NCBI taxonomy): domain Eukaryota; kingdom Metazoa; phylum Arthropoda; class Insecta; order Diptera; family Drosophilidae; genus Drosophila; species Drosophila truncata. The sequence continues at coordinate 27,738 of VNJQ01005229.1, read as the reverse complement.
TGCAAGTTATTTTGTTGTGCTTGCTGTCAGTCGAAGCTTATAGCTGATGAGGCGTGTTATATGCATTTTATTTGCCTCCTCCTTTGGGATCTCACGCCACTCGCTATATGCTATTCCGTGTTCCATTTCAACTTACCCCCCAAGTTAGTGTATTAAAAAAAAAGGGAAAATAAAAATCCCCAGACTCCTTTTCTTGCTGCGGTTGTGGCAGAACGAAGCTATATGCTGGAAATTGCATTTTGAGGTTTCTCTGGGTGGGATTTTTCGGTCTCACCACTGAGTTGGGGTATCAGATGATGGCGCTGGATGATGGTTCTGGAGGTCGATGAGGCATTGCACACACACAGACTCGGGGAATCACTCATTTGTTATTCCTGCCACATATCGCTAATGAGCTGGAGGCAGGCTCAGGCTCCTTTTGTGGCCAGACCTACCAGGGGCACTCTTCCCTCATCAATTAACACGTCAAATCGCTGAAAAGTTAATGATAGTTGGGAAGTCGGGAATAGGAATTGAAGCAGGACTGCACAGAGAGCAAAAATCTGTTGAGTTTCTTAATTGAAATCCAAATATTTAGCTTGATAAACAAGCAACTCTTTTATTTTTAAACCAAGCTAAGTGGAAAGTCAATCGGGCAACCAATTTAGGAGCAGGAAAGAAAGGGGTTTTGGGTTCATATCCTTATCTCGGTACCCCGGCTGCCTGGCAACCCTAAGTAGCCGTCAGCTGTGGGCACAGGTGGAGGATAGAGCTCGTCCTCTGGCCAGCCACTTACACACATATCCCAAATTGAGAGCCTATCCCATTTGATTTGCTTGCTTTTCCCCCTCTCTCTCTCTCTCTCTCTCTCTCTCAGTCGTTCTTTGTAATCGATATATGATTTTGTTTAGTTTTGTACAGGAGGGGAGTCGGAGGTCCTAGCTTACTCTGAGTATGCAAAATATCCCAGAGCGAGTTGCCAGGACAACGCTGGGAACGAGAGCGGATGTGAAGCGTCGATGCCACATGACATACCTAAAAGGATTTGGACTTAAGCAGCTTACCATGTAAACAGCGTGCTCACAAACACAGGGATACAGGGATACAGGGATAGGGATAGGGATAGGGATAGGAATAGGTATAAGGATGGGGATGGGGATGGCAAGCCAGCACAGGCACACAATGCGAATTATGATGCATACTTTTATGTAGATTATGAGCCCACACACACTGGGAAAAAGCAGGATGCTGCCAATAGATCAATATTTAAGCCAGGACGCGTATACCGTTGATTATTCGTACACATTTGACCCAAAAAAAAAAAACCATTCACTGCAGGAAGTATAAAAGCTGGCAAAAGATTTATTGATTGCTTCCAAAATATGATGATTTTTTTGGTCATAAATATTGATGACTCCAAAGCGCATTCCTTGAAACTGCAAGCTTCTGTTGGTATTAATAAATCTGTAGGTAGGACAGGTAAAATATCCTTTTCCGGGCAGGCTGACCTCTAGGTTTGGCTCTCACTGTAAATACAGTTGGGCTGCAGCTGACGCCCCAAAAAAAAAAAAAAAACTGATGATCCCCGGCTTCCTGATTGTTGTCCCGTCCACATTTGCATAGCATCTCAAGTCTCTGGTCCCAAGTCACACGGCATCTTCTTCTAGTCCCCGGGAATGGGTGCGCTTGCGTCGGAGCGGAAAAATTGTGCCAACTGCAAACGAGTCCATCTGTCCCGCATCCTCCAAGCAGCAAGCTTCACGCTTCCACCCGGTGTCCCATCCGGAGGCTACTCCATCTGGTCGACTTCCTGCGTCTGGTGCCTGCCTCTGCCTCACAGCCTGCATGCAAATGAGCCTCATATATCTGCCGCTTTTGCTTGTTTTTTACTCGTTGCTCTCGGTCCTTTATAGTTTTGCTTTTTTTTTAGCTCTTCGTAGTCGTTGTCGTTGTCGTTGTATCTTGTCCCGCCTTGGATTGTCCTTGTTATGTAAAACTTTAGACTTTTCATAGTTTTTGCCAAGGCTGAAGTGGGGTTTGATTGTGAGAGTCCTGTGCCAGCTGCCTGTCAGTTGTTCAACTCAACTGCTTTGCATCAAAATATCAATGCATACTTTTCGGGGCCATAGGCATAAATTACAGCCTGAGGGAGACAGAGAAGGAGAAGTAAGAGAGATCCTTGGCAAAAGGAAAGTGGCCCCAAAAAGCAGTGCAGCTGCCATGGCTGATAGGCGCTTAGCCCAGACAATCGCTTCGCTTCGGTTCGGTGGGAACCGCCTTGTTTTACGTCCTGCGATATGGCACGGAACGGAATGGAGATTGAAGGGGACAGACGGACGGACTTAAGAAATAACTGGTAGAGTGTCCTTTTGATGGGTTCACTGGACCAGCTAGAAATTGCAGTAGGTATTGTAATTTACAGCAGAAAGAATAGGAAAAAAAAAGCCATCTTGGTTTCCATATGAAGATGGGTTTTATGGGTTTGAAATCTTAAAGCTGGGAATATAGAAAAACATAATCAAAAAATCTGTAAAAAAAAAAAAAGATAAATCAATTTCATAGTTCAGTAATTCCAGTCAAAAGATCAATGAAAACCAGAAATAAATTTAGTTTAGGAAAGCCAAAAAGGGTTTTCTTATACAGTTTGCAATTATATAATTTTAAAAATATTTATGTTAATGTATCCTTCAGTAATTAATACATTTTCCCTTTAGGAAAACTTTTCTACCTTGCAAACCTTTGACTAAAATTATAATTGTCTCTTTAAGTCCCTGTAGAAATTATAATTCTTTCTTTAAATCTCTGTAGAAATTATAATTCTCTCTTTAAGTCTCTATAGAAATTATAATTCTCTCTTTAAATCTCTGTAAAAATTATAATTCTTTCTTTAAATCTCTGTAGAAATTATAATTCTCTTTTTAAATCTCTGTAGAAATTATAATTCTCTCTTTAAATCTCTGTAGATCTTATCCATCAATCAGCTAAGCTGAAATCGGTAAATAATTGCTTGTGTTCATCATTAACTTTTGCCAAAATGCGTGATACATTTCCATTTTGCGAAATCAAATTAAATGCACTCTCCGGGGCCAGGCTTCTTTTGCATTATCAACGTGACACCAGGATTAACCAGGATTATATTTTTGGATGCTGGCACATCCCGCAACATGCATACATGTTGCCCCATTCATTTGTCATCGTGCTAATCGGGGGAGCAGCCTATCGGGCGGCATAAGTTTTCCGGAATGCATTCGGCGGGGATGGTTGTGAAAATGTGAAAATTCGAAAATGATAGCCACAAGCGTGCGCGCTCTCTCCAGCTTAGAGTCGCGGGCTTAACGCATAATTTACGAGTGTTTCCAGTGGGGGGGAGATGCGTGGAATCTTTAATTAAAAATCGAATAATAACCGGATAGCAGCCAGTGTGGGGGAATAATTGCATATTACGGCACATTGGCGTCCCTGCCTGCCTGCACATCCTCCGTAATTTATTTATTCGCGCTCTATCTGCTCTGTGGCGGAAATAGAAAAATAAATTCGCACCAATTTAGCGAAAATTGTGAAAAATCAAATGCAATTCAAGTTGTTTGCGCTTCGCAGCAGCAGCAGCTGATGACTTCGCACACTTGTTTGCCCAGGATGTGCCCCGCCATAAAGGATGTGCTTAAGTGCATCTTGCACTTTGACTTGCCAATTGCCTGTCTGCCAGCTTTCGAGTTTTGGCTTCGACTTCGACTCTGTTCTCCTTTCAGCTTCCAGCTTCCAGCTTCCTCCTGATTCTCAGCTCTTGGCATCTGCTCAGCAGCTGACTAATAGCTTGATAAACTGCATGCCACGCTCTCATAATGAGAGACACCCCAGTCCCGTCCCCTCCTTCACTTATTTGTCTGTTTCACACGACATTTAACCATCCTCGGGATAAGCATATTTTGGGCTCCAAGCGAAGGCGAACAGGGACAAAGGACATGCACAGTTTACAGATGGCCGAGTATGGAATTTATATGCGTGGGAGGGGTTTAAATATAATTTATAATAACTAACGGGAATAATATAAATACCGACATTTAACTGACACAGGGAAGGGCTTTTTAAGCCACATTTTTAAGTTACCGTAAATCCTATTTCTCATAATCAATAACTAAATTCAACTATTTCCTATTTCCGACATATGTAGGAGTGAGAGCATATAGAAGACTATCTGCAAAGTTTCATTCAGATAGCTTCAAAACTGAGGAACTAGTTTGCGTATAATCGGACAGACGAACAGACAGACGGACAGACAGACAGACGGACAAACGGACGGACAGACGGACGGACAGACGAACGGACAGACGGACAGACAGGCGGACGGACAGACGGACGGACAGACGAACGGACAGACGGACGGACAGACGGACGGACAGACGGACGGACAGACGGACGGACAGACAGACGGACGGACAGACAGACGAACGGACAGACTGACGGACGGACAGACAGACAGACAGACAGAGAGACTGACGGACAGACAGACAGACGGACAGACGGGCGGGCAGACGGACAGACAGACGGACAGACGGACGGACAGACAGACGGAGATTGCAAGATCCACCCCGCTGTTGATGCTGATCAAGAATATATATACTTTATAGGGCGGAAGATGTCTCCCTTACTGCGTTGCAAACTTATGACTGAAATTATAATACCCTGCAAGGGTATAATTATAATAAACGATTATTGTAAATTAAATAACTTGTTTAGTTTGCTTTATTTAATTGGACAAAAAATAAAGGTAATCAGTTAGTATGCAGCTGCTGCGTTTACAAGAAAGTTCCTTAAAAACTTTTCCTACAACAACCAAGTAATAGAGAAACAGGTTATTTTTCACGGATGCCATTCCTGGAACGAAGTGTGCGTTAGCTTTTGCTTTTCCGCAAATTCTTCAGTTTTTTGCATCCAAATTTAGCTTTGTAACATTTCATATTTCAAATGATCGTGGCCATCATTGTTTTCGTAATAAATAATTAAGTTTTCACAGTCAAGAAGAACTCGGAGTCTTACCGAAAATACCATCGAATAAATAACTCCATCAAATTTGGATGAGACATTTCGGAACGGCAAAACTTTATGTAACTTCCGTTCAACGGATGGCGGCAGGCAGATGGGTCTTAAAGGGTAGATTTTATAGACATGACAAAAAAAACGGGTTATTGCTTTCCGGTATATCCGAATTGCTTTGATTGAATATAAAAAGCTTACTTAAACTTAATTTTAGTTGTAAAACAAAGCATACAAATTCGTACATTATATTTTGTTTATTAGAGAAAAATCAGTGCTTTTCACATTCACTAGATTCTTTTTATTTGATAAATAGAGCAAGTTTGCTTTGTCGAAATAAATATTAAGTGCATTTTTCAACAAGAAATCTGAGAATAGATATTAAATAGATTAATCTTTGGTGTTTATTCCAACTTTATATCTAACTATCATATCAGCTGTTTAAGCAGACAAAAATATAAGGCATTTCGATAACATATTGATTGTAAAAACAGGAAGTGAAAATCAAAAATGAAAACCGGAAAGAGCCTGTAAAAACGTTTACCAATTTATAGATAATAATAATATAATAATGATCATAAACAAGACTATAATTCAATGTTAATTGAACAAAATGGATTTGAATCGCATCACTAAACGTTCTTGCATTAATTTGTATAAAAATACACATTACACATCCATGCTAAGCAAGTGTGAATCGAATAGAATTACATAAAAGTAGGCTGTGTGTTTTATGATCTCATTTGAACGTTTGCCAACACTTAGTCCTTGTCAAAGTTCCACTGGCACGTGTCGGGCGCTGGTGTTTAGTCGGAAGTTTTTTTTTTTATTAAACATTTTTTTTTCGACTTGGTAAATTTTTTACCGAAACATGGATGAACTTCCGTGCGTTTTGTGCGGCAGCAACGAGAAGGAAGATCTGGTCTTGGGTGAGTTTGGCCTCCAAGACGCGAGCATGCTTCACCGCAATTGCTTGGTAAGTTCAATAAACCCATTGCAAAAATATATATGTAGTATGTCGTGTATGTGTGTGTGTGTGTGCAGATTCTATGTATTGGAAAATCGGTGCAGAATCGTACTGCCAGCTTCCGTTTGTGGAACTTCGTGAAGAAGGACATAATAGCGGAGAAGAATCGTTGCGAATTGGTGTCATGCGATTACTGCCCTCGTCTGGGGGCCAATCTTTACTGCAGCCACCCAGGCTGCAAGCGTAATTATCACACAAAGTGCGGCGTGGACAATATGGCCGTCCTTCAATATGGCGGCGGTTTCGAAACTTTGTGCGCCGAGCACGTGCCCCAGCACCGCAAGAATCCGGGACCTGAAGAACACTGTGTGCTGTGCCTGGCTGTGATCGTGCCCGAAGGCAAAAAATTTAGCACTGCCATGGCATTTCAAGCTCCGTGCTGCCAGAATGGATGGTTCCATCGTCGCTGCGTCCAGGATCAGGCAATGGCCACCACTTATTATTTCAAGTGTCCCCTTTGTCGCAATGAAGACGATTTCGCTGAGGTTGCTATGCTCGGTGTGGCCGTGCCAAAGTGGTGAGTTCAAGGGGGGAATTTCGAGAAAATCAACTTTTTAACTTAAAATTAAATTCACCACAGGCGCTACTCTTTGCCCAAACCCCAGGCCACCATGGCTATGCGTGTCACCCGTTCCGTCACACGCAATCAAACTGCTGCTGGCCGTTTAGCGGGACGTGCACCGCGCGTTCGCATCGCCAGACTCCCAAATTAAATACGATTTAAATCAACAAACAAATCAACACAAGGAAGGGGTCGTGCGCAAATCACACACATACACAACAAGGAACATCGTAATACAAACAATTATAATCATTAGGGTTTCGAACAGTCACAAGGATCGTACGCAGATTCGACACAACAACAAGGAACAATCATAATCAAAAGGATTTCGAACAAGGGATCGTACGCAGATCGCACACACAACAAGGAACATCGTAATACAAACAAAACAATTATAATCATGGTTTCGAACGCAATTTACACAAAACATGGAACACGGACAATCATTCATACAATTTACAATTTACAAAATGTACTTATTATGACGTGTACCTTTTTTTAATGCCAGATTTCTTATTTTTTTCTTTAATAAAAAAATAAGATCTTGGCATAATTTGTGAGTTTTGGTTGTTTTGAAATCGGAAACTGCATTCTTAGTGAAGAATCATACAAATTTATTGGAGTTAAGGACGTGCGACTGTAAAGGCCTTCATAAAGATATAACAAAGCTTTTTCCTTGAAGTTGTTTTCCTGTTTTGATGTTTTTCCTAACATCTCATACAAGTATTATTTTATTATATGCAAAGGATGGTTATATAATCTTAACAAATGTCATGTAAATGAAGTGATTTGTGATGTCGATACGGAAGCAATGGAAGAAACTAAATCACCCACAAGGTTGGAAATAGATTTGAGACCTAATATCCTAAAAATCATAACGTAGAACTCCAAACTTTACAAAAACACAATTCAATAATATTATATGTCAACGTTTTGGGATAAATATAGTTAGTTCTTAGGAAATAACAGGTCGGCACAATCTGCTGTCAAAATAATTATGTATTTTGCACTCAAGTTTGGCCAAAACTCAACTTGAAGCTCTAAACTCTAAAAATTGTACTACAAGGCATTGAATCAGATTACAACTGCAAGTTAAACTCCAACATCTTGCAACTATTGTTGCTATTTGTATTATTTTTTTGTCTAAGTAAAGAAAATGATTTTGAAAGGTTATAGAGACTAAGCTGTAAGAAAGGTTATAGGGACTGTTAGCTGGCTAGTTTTTGGTTGAATTTTAGAGGAATCGCTGCTGCCACCGTGTATCAACTTATCCGTTCGATTTGATATGTGAAATGACAAGCTTTCAGGCTTCCTTGCTTCCTGTGGCCTTGTACACCGCAGAGGGAATGTGTTAACGCATTTGCCACGCCCATTTGCCCACATAAACCCCGACGTTCAATTGCTCGTTTGGCGAAAAGAATTCCTTGCCGCCTCCGCCCTTGTTGCTTTTAACTTTTGTTCTTTTGTCGCGGCGGGGGAGAGAGAGAGAATACGGAACAGAAAGCACGGAGCACGGAGCATGGAGCATGGAGCAACACGGCACCGGGCAGACAGCAGACAACAGACAGCAGACGGCGGCAGACGACAGATATGTATGATGAAATACAAATTAAATTTCCCTGGCACAAGCACATGCAAGGAAAAAATCAGATATGAAATGTAAAACTGAGGTAGGATACGTGTATACAGCTGGGGATCCTGCCGTGTAAAAGGGGATGAAGAGCATACATACATACGTAGGGGGGGAGGCACTTCATCAGCGTAACGCTTCTCGGCCTCTGCTGGGTTTTCCTTTCCTTTCCTTTTCAGCGGAGGACTCAAAATTCGAAGCGCGCAGCAATTGAAGTCAGAATTTAAATGGGATTTTCCCTTCACTCATTAGCACTTGTCTTGCGAACACCACCGCCGCCCCTTGATCCCCACTATCATTGTGAAAATGCGTAAAAAGGCGTATAATTTGCATGAGATTTGATTTCACACCGACACCGCCGTCGAAACTTGCTACACAGATGCCAAACTGGGGAGCAGGAGCACCGAAAGCTGGAGTTATGGGGATATACATATGTGTATGTATGTGCTTGGAAAAAGTGGAAGCTGTTGGAGTTGGGAGCCTGCTGCAATCCTTCGGGGAAAACCCAGAAAGTTTCAACCGAGACTTGGTTGTTCTTGGCAAAATCCATTTCATTGTGAAAACCATTCAGGGATTTCGGTTTCAAGTGTTTCCTGCGCTCGCTCCTTGAGGCAATCGTTGCGAATAATGATAAATTATAGTAAGTACAGGCTTTAATTGAGTCTGAAAAAATATTACATAGTATTGATGCTTTGGCAAATAATTTATTTTTTATTTTAAATGCAGGTTCTACAGCCCCGGGAATGTCTTATAACAATAAATGGAGGAAAGGAGGCTTCTGTATATACATATTTCCATTCAGCTGATTGCCTAACCCCAGCCGTAATGCATATATTTCGATCCTGCATATCACCGTTGCCATTACCATTATGCCGGAATCCCTAACCATTTCGAGTTATGAGTGAAGAGTCAAAGTCAAAGCCAGGCAATCCTCTGAGCAACTCGTTGCCATTCGGCTTGATTGCAATTGGCAGTGTTGGCTAATGCCGAGCTCCCTGCCACGTCGTCCTCTGCCTGCCTGAACAACTGCCGGAGCGTGCTTTGGCTCTCAACAGAGAGGGCCGCTGCTTGCAATTGACAGTTTCGAATACAGATTTAAACGCAGATACAGATACAGGTTCAGATACAGATACAGATACCGCACTACCGACTACCGATGGCAACGCACATATTGGCTGCAGTGTTGAGTACATATAAAAACAATAAGCCATTCGGGAATGGAGCTGCGGAGGATTCGATGTGCCGAAAACAAATAATATATGTAAGAACGGAAGCCACGAAAAGGCGTCACTCGACTGTGGTCTACCTCAGGCTTGGATTTTGTCTGGATTTGGATATCCTTCTCCTTTTGGCCAGCTTAACCGCAAGGAATGCGGTACAGCCCTGATGGGGCACTGGCTTATGGGTCTAGCCAAGTTCTTGCTTAGCCACCATGGACTTCAAAGGAGTGTGTATCTAGAGCAATCCCCTATGACTTCAAAGTGCTATCCTTCGATGGTATATACCCCAAGTGGCGGGGTATAAAAACCAAACCAAAAGAAGCGACAAAAAAGGGAATACGAAAATACGTACAACAATAAATATTAATAAATTTCACATGATCATAAAAATAAATTTGTGAATCCAACACGCACTGGCGAGCACTCACACACACCGCACACACACCGCACACACTCGCTGGTAGAGATACGGAGCCCAGTCAATACACACAAACACATATTACATTATAAGGCTTAGCCATAACAAGGCAATCACATTATTAGGCACCGCCCATCGAGGGGTGTGGCTGGCTGGCTGTCAGGTGCTGATGCTGGTCCTGGTCCTGGTCCTGGTTCTTGCCGCACTTCACTGCCACACACACACACATAAGGACGCATCGTTGTAACGGTAATATAAACATATGCAATAAGGTTATCTTATTACCCTGCGAGCGATGATAAAGAAGCGGGGACAGCGATGGTGGTGGCAAGGCAAATGACAGCACACACACACATGGCAAAATCGAAGCAAATAATTTCACACCCCAATCTCCAGACCATAACATCTTATGGCTTCCCATCCCGGATCATCTTGAGCTCACATTGAGCCCCAGGCAGGGGAGGGCTCAGCGCTCAGAGAGAAAATGTGTGGAACCAAGAGAGATCCCTGCTTGGCCAAGATCGTTGCTGGGAACCACACCCAATAAAGTACTTCCGACCTTCCAGTTCGCCAGGTGAATTGTCAGCTCTTAAGTATCTCTGATTGTGACAAGTGCCCCACACACACCACGCACACTACACACACTCTCACAAGTGCTCCGTCAGCCCTAATGGCATCTCCTTTAGGCTAGTTAATCCCACCTTTCGTGTGTTCCGGGGCTGCTCCATTTCCATCTCCATCTGCACATCCACATCCACATCCCAGGCGAAGAGAGAGAGAAAAAAAAAAACAAATTGAAAGAGCTATGGGTGCAACGGCAGCCGGCAAAAAGCAAACCCCAAAGGAAGGCAAACAAGCAGCGACCAAAAATAAATTTAGGCTAAACTCTGGGAACCGGCATGGGAGATACTCTTGCGAAGAATCTGGTTCCCATGCCTTTAGATGCATATGCTGAGTTTAAAGCAAGAAAAATATAAAAATATAATGAAATAATAAGATGTGTAACGCCCAGTAACTCTTGAAGAGGCAAATGCTGAGTTTAACGAAAAGATATAAAAATATGATGAAATAGTAAGATGTGTAACGCCTAGTAACTCTTGAAGAGGCAAATGCTGAGTTTAAAGCAAGAAAAAAATAAAAATATGATGAAATAATAAGATGCGTAGCGCCTAGTAATTCTTGAAGTCTTGTTGGAAAGCCAGAGAGGGAATTAACACTTAAAAGCGTTTTAAAAATATTTGTAGATTTATACTAAAAGTTCGTCTTTAGATGAAAAATTGTTTAGATGTTGGAAATTAAATTATACTTGTAGCATCATGATTTTAAAATCATTATCTTTTCAAAATTTGTTTTTGTATTATATTTTATATTATATTTAATACTACTTTTCGGCAAAAAGGGTATATGCAATAGAAGAGGAAAATGAAGAAAATGTGGCGACCAAAAAATGGACCAAAATCGATAAGAATGTAATTTGCCATAATTCACAGAAATTTGCTCGGCATATTGGCTTTCTCTCTTCTTATTTTTTCCCTGTATAAACGTACATATATATATATATATATTTTTTTTCCCATGTGGGTGTGTTTTTGTGTCCTAACAACATCAACAAACACAACAACAACAACAACAATGAGTTGGAGAGACAGAAAGCATTGCTTGTGAACGAAGATGAAAATTATTAATGGCTAGGCTATTGGCATTAAAATTACACCTTCAGCCAAAAAAAGGAAAAAACCCAAACACAACCACACACGCACACACAGATATACATCTACCTTCCCCTCACCGCCTGTCACAGGATACCCCCCGCTCTCTTATGCATTAAATTGACATTCATATTACTTATTTATGCATGGGAAATTAATTTTGATATGTTGATTTCTCGCATGAGCAAATCCAACATGCCGAACCCACAGCCACCTTCATATCGGGACACAGGAATGCAGGTGACACACACAAACACACACATGAACAGCTGTCCTTGCTGCGCGATATATCCTGATGATTGGTATTGTGAATAATGCATCGCTAGTCAAGTTTTCTCCCCTAGAAAACCCACAAAAAATGGATTTTTATTTAGAATAAGAATAATAATTAATTTAATAATTATAATAATTAATACAATAATAATTCTCTTGATTACGGAAGCTATAAGCTCAAGTTTTTGATTTTCCCAAGTCAAAATTCGATAATATATTCCGCATGAGCTCAAGTTTTTGATTTTCCCAAGTCAAATTTCGATTATATATTCCATTTTCCCCAATTAATAATTACATGATTCCTGGAAGTTCTATTACCCCCTACCTATTATTCAAACTTTAAGGGGAATAAACCCAAAGGGTCCATTATAATCTTCATTATTATTATTATTATTATTTGTATTTTTTGCAGAATGCTGATCAGTTAAGTGGGCGGATACTCGAATATTCAAAACACAGGCAATTTACTCCCATTTTCGATTCGTTTTAGGCCCCGAGGCCATTTTAATCACTGACTTTGTCATTAGTTATGCACGAAAAAGCCAGCTCTCCTCTCCGATAATGGATGGGGTTAATATTATATATAAATTGAAAGCCAGTGGCGGATATCTGCAACTTTGCTCTTTGTCTCCGGGAGTTTCTAGTTCGCTTCCGTTGCGTCAACTCATTGTGCGCACTTCCTGTCATCCGGTGCCAGGCCAGGCCAGGCTTTCAACGGCATCCACACACAGCATCACTTACAGTTACAGTATGTACCTCTTCCAACCATCCTCCTCCCACTGGGTTTTAATTGTTTTTAATCACTTTCCAGCTCGGCCAGGCTTGCCCGCAAAATGGCTTCGGGCGCACTTGGATTGGCAAAATAACGATTATACGTATATCATAATAATTATCGAACTCGGAATAAAGAGACTCCTGAGGGATTCAGCAACGGGCTCATCGAATCATCGACGAATCATTGACTCAACGACTCACCGACTCTTCGACTCTACGACTCATTGAGCTTGGTTTTCAGCCAGTGAATTCGGTTTATACGAATGCCAAGTGCATTGTGCACAGAGCCAGGATAAATTCCTTCTTCCTCAGCTGCTGCTGCTCCTTCAGTTGTCCGCATTCCTCCGTAGTTCGCATCCTCGTGTTTACTTTGCATAACTCGAGTTGCTCGTCGTCGTCGTTGTCGTTGTCGTTGTCCTTGTTGTCCCTGCCACTCTTAGTGGGGCAATTAAGCGATAAGCTAGCTAAATACACAGCACTCTTCAACGCCCCCCAGTTTATGTCCCTGCTGCCTGCTTTCCTGTCTGCCTGCCTCTCTTGTTTGGTTCTCAAAAACTGTCAGGCGAAAAATTTGCAATGGGAAGTGAGGAGATGAAGATAACCACTTGGAAACTCATTAGTTGCGAATTATAATTAGACAATTATTTGGTTTTTAATTTGTTCTTGTTGCGACTATTATCATTATAGCCATAATTGTTGTGATTATTGCACTGGCAGGATGTTAGAGGATGCCAGGCTACAGTCTAGAGTAGCAATAGTTACGCATACGCCATGTGTGCCGGCGCTTGGCTAATGCCCAAATGAAATACCACTTAATGATTTTAATTAGTTGTCTAAACACTGTGCTGCTGCTGCTGCTGCTGCTTCTCAACCATCCCAGTGTCCAGGTCTGAGGTTAGCCCAATGCCTTGATGAAGTGTTTGGCTCCCGTCACCAGGCTCAGGCTTGGAGTCCTTCAGTCTGGGGCTGCGATTCATTCATTTTGTGTGGTTTTCCGCAGCCAAAACGAAGCTTATGTCCTCCCTGTAGCAGAGCGGAGTCCCGGCAACCGCAAGGCAAATGCGGCTAGGACATTAGAGCAGATGTTGTTGTCCTTGCCAGGGCAATTCCCCCCAAAAACTCCCTGCCCTGTGTGCGTGTGTTTGTGTGCTTACACTTCAACTCATTAGCGCGTAAAGAATCTTAACGCTTCAAAATGAATTAATTTTCATCCAATTTGGCGTTGTCACACACACAACGAGGCTGTGACGGGAGGCGACAGAAATGAGTGCCAGGAAAGGGAAGGGAAGGGAGCACATTGTCGTCTCTTGGCTCATTATGCACCTGCCCCAGCTTCAGCCAATGGCAGAAGAATCCTGCCACCTTGGCCACCTTTTCCTTCACTCACAACTGCCTCCTCCTCCTCCTCCTCGTCGTTGTCGTCATCGTCGTCGTCGTGCTCCACTCTTTATTATTTTTATTTTCGTCCTCGTTTCACTTCGCTTTGTTTAATTTCTGTGCTTTCTTTATTCTGTTCGCTGATTTTAAATTTCGCCATGCTCCCAGTTCCCAGTTCTGAACCAGCGTCCGTCCGCCTGTCAGCCCGTGTATCCGTTTGCCGCCGCCGCCGCCGCCTCCGCCTCCGCCGCCGCTGCCATGTGCGTGTGTGTGTGTGTGTATTTAAATCCGATTTGAATAATTACAAATTTCAATTGTATGAAAAGCAACGGCAACGGCAGCCGCTGCCCCATGACAGCCGGCAATATGACGCCATATGGAAATGGCACAACGGAGGGGTTTACGGTGTGGCAGGAGCAGCAGCAGCAGCAGGAGCATCAGCAGCAGCAGGAGGAGCAGCAGCAGTATTTACCGTACAATGGCAGTCATGGCAGCCCGCCGCCACACTGAGCAAAAATGGTTTATAGTGTTCCAACCTCAGGTAAATGCGATTCAACATCAAATATTCAAGAATCTGTCCAGGAAATATGGTGTATATTTTGTCAGGCTACAAATAGGCTTGTGAGCTGCACTCTAAAAATTGTGAAAAATTTGAAAATCTGTAAATCAAAGATAATTAAAATTTGCAGGTTTGTTAAGTTAACAAAAACTAGCAGAGCATCGTTTTCCGAATTGAAATTGGTGGATTTTTGGACAAGTTATGACTTTTCAAAAATTCGATTTTTATGTTTTCAGTTTTTCAAAAAAAAGATAAGGGGTTACGTCGTAAAAATTTTGAAAAATTTGAAATTTGAAATGAATTTTTTCCTATAATAGAATTATTAAATAATTATTTAATAATAAATAAAAATAACAGTAAGAGAAGTAATAAATATATTTAGCAAAAATTATTTATATAGTATAATTTCTATAAAAATAAAATTAATTCGTAAATAAAAATAAAAACGAAATGTATTTTAAAATTTTTTCAAAAAATCTACAAGATGTTTCACTTGTTTTTTATTTTTTCAGTGTCGCCGCCTTTCACAGTCGCTGGCTGCTTTGACAACAACAACAAAAGGCAGGGTGGAGCAGGAACAACAAGAACAACGACAACGGCTTCTGTTTCTGCCGAGTTAAAGATAAGATTATTACCCACCACACCCACACACACACACCAACACTCACACACACACACATTGGAGCACACACACTCTGGTGCCTTGGCTGCTTGGGATTTATTTTGGTATTTCACATTTCGTCCTCCTTTTGGAGCTCTCAGTTCCCAGTTCCCTGCTCCCAATGACAGTCTTTTTTTCCGTTTTTTTGTGTTATTTCCTTTTTTTTTGTGGGGCGTGCTCATCCAATGCTCTGCGGTTGACTATTCCAACTTCGGCGGCTCTTCTCTGGCCTTTCATCACGTTTGAATAATAATTTCCCTATTTCGTGTGGTTCGCACTGGAATCAATGGCAAGAGTCAAGTGGTTACTAAATCAACTTGCGGACCAAGGTTTTGATTTCTTAAAGTACAAGAAAAATGTAGGTTATTTACAGTTTAAAGTTCTTCAAAATGGAATTGTTCTTAACTCTGGTGGGAAATGGAAAGAGTTGAGGCTTACAGCTTTCTTAGCTTCTTGGGGAATTAAGAACTATGATATTATATGATATATTATATATAAAGATATTCAAAAATCAGGATATACTTTCAACAGGTGTTTGCTTGGGTTTCTCTGATTAAAATTCGTTTTTGAAGACTTTGAGAATGTGCAAAGTTCAATTTCTTAAAGTACAAGGAAAATGTAGGTTATTTACAGTTTAAAGTTCTTCAAAATGGAATTGTTCTTAAATTTGGTGGGAAATGGGAAGAGTTGAGGCTTTCAGCTTTCTTGGGCAATTAATAACTATGAAATATTATATATACTAGAAGTTCAAAGATCTGGAAATACTTTCAACAGGTGTTTGCTTTGGTTTCTCTGATTAAAACCTTCAGGGAATTAATAACTATAAAATATTATTTATATAATATTGCAAGAAGTTTAAAGATCTGGAAATACTTTCAACAGGTTTTCGCTTTGGTTTCTCTGATTAAAATTCGTTTATAAGACTTTGAGAATGTGCAAAGTTCAATTATATTAACTGCCTTCAAACCTTAGCAGATAACCCCAAGAAAGGACTTCTTTTGACAACCCATCCCTACATTTCCTCATCCTAAACTTCACACTCCGCTAGTTGGAAACCAATTAGTAGCTGTGGGGACTCCCAAGTGCTGACCCACTCGAAAATGATATATTGCCAGCTCGGGCATCGCATCCCATTGCCATCTCCATCTCCATTGCCATTGCCATTGCCATTGCCACACTCCGGGCACTTATCAGCACTCGGCCATCTGTTGGACTCCGGGTTCTGGGGCATCGAGAGAGAGCAGGAGCAGGAAGAGCAGGAAGGATGCCCAAGTGGACGGGGACAATCTACTGTTAAATTACTTTAACTCGATTCATTTGCAATTGGTTTTTTTCTTTTTTTTTTGGTTGGTTTTCGGCGTCGTCTATCTTTTTTTTTTTGTGTAGCTTTTATGGTTTGCTTTTTTTTTTTCAAACACACACAGACTAAGCCTGGCAGCGACAGGAGAAGATACCTGAACGGACTTTGGTGTGTGTGTGTGTGTGTGGGCTATGAAACAGATAAATTGCAAAAGTTTTCCCCAAATATTTTCACAAGACGACGGCAAGTCGGCGGCTAAAGAGCAGAGCGAAGCAAAGGGGAGCCAAGGGGAGCGGTGAGGTGCTTTAGGCCAGGGCGCAGGTAGCGCAAAAATCTGCAATAAAATTTTACCAATAAACTTTAGACGCACACATGGATGGCCGTCCAACACAGAGATGCGGATGTGGATAGAGGGAAGTGGCTATAGGGAAGTGGATAGGGATGTGTGGCTAGGGATATAGGGATGTAGGGATGTGGGGATGTGGCTGTGGCGGAATGCGGATGCGGACAGGTGGAACTTTTTCGGTGAACTATACTAAATTATTGTAGTTGCTGAAAAAGTTTTTGGCACCCTGCTCCAGCGACTGGGGGCTAGGGTCCCCTGTCTGACACACGCAAAGGAAAAAGGCACCGAAGCAGTAGAAGCAGCAGCAGCAGCAGCAGCAGCAGCAACAGCAGAGGCAGCAGAGGCAGCAGAGGCAGCAGAAGCAGCAGCAGTCGAAGCAGCAGCAGTAGCAGTAGAAGCAGCAGCAGCATAAGCAGCAGCAGCAGCAGCAGCAGCAGCAAAAGGAGAACTACGCGATGTTAGAACCTTTTGACATGGCAAGTGGTGGTGGTGGTGGTGGTGGTTCTGCCGGGGTTCTGCTCTCCGTAAGGCAGATAACATGTGGAGGGCCATAAAATGCGGTGAACTAATGTTGCACCCACTTGCATCCATCCCCCACACACAGGCACACACACACTTGGCTTGTTATTAACTTTGACTGCACTCGAAATGGCGAATCCCTCGCCCTCTGTTTGTGTGACAAATGTGCCAAACTTGTACCGCTGCCATGTCCTTACATATATGTATTTATTTGTATTTTTTTCGGG
This sequence comes from Drosophila truncata, assembly GCA_008042515.1. Lineage (NCBI taxonomy): Eukaryota > Metazoa > Arthropoda > Insecta > Diptera > Drosophilidae > Drosophila > Drosophila truncata. The sequence continues at coordinate 10,123 of VNJQ01005229.1, read as the reverse complement.
GTTCCGGGGTCAACAGATTGTGGGTCAAATGTACGCTCAAGGTCGCCCTTCGGCCATTGAAAGTTTGCATTCCCAGGGGCACAACACTCCCAACATGAGGGCCTGAAGGACATGCCTGCCTCCTGTCGTAACTAATTTATTGATTTGCCGGTTTCCGTTTGAGATTTGTGACTTTTGTAACTTAAAACTAATTGCAACAAAGGATAATAGGCTGCATTTCCTCCCAAAATTAACAAGTGTATCATTCGAAATGCAGGGAAACGCGAGCAGAGCTCAAGGCGCAGGATGTAAGGAGGCTCACAAGGCAGAAAACTTGCTTCTTCTTTTGTTGGCTTTCCGAGCACGTACGCTTGTGGATACAATATGTCATGGCAGGAGCAGGAGCAGGAGAGCTCGGAGCATGTGTTGCGATTCCTTTTGGTGGAGTGACACTGGCCAATGCTGACAGCACTTACGATCCCAAGTGGCAGGCATAAATATCCTCAGCCTCAGCCTCAGCCTCGGCACCTGGCCCATGCAAATCACCACTTACAGATCCTCGAGATCATCGCCGAGTCCTTTTGCTGACTGAGGTTTATTGTGGGCTTTGCGATAAAGTTTCCCAGTCGCTGTTGCTTTTGCTTTCAGCCACTTACATCCCAATGTGGCCGAAAGTGTCGATAAAACTTTCGCTAAGCCCCCGCATGTCCTTGTAGCCTTGTATCCTTGTGTCCATGTCCTTGCACCAATGGCCAGCTGACGAATTTGGCGCGCGAGTCACATTAACGCGGCTAATGGTGAAAGTTTTATGCCTGGCTTCGGCTTCATAATGTGCAACACTTGAGCAACAAGAGGGGGGGAGCCTGCTTTAATGCTCCTCCTGCTCCTGCTCCTCCTCCTGCCTGGAGGTCCTTCCTGCCTGCTGCTCTTAAGAGAGCGCTTAAGAGAGAGAGAAAAGGATGCCGGATGCTGGTGGCACCCAACGGGGGCGCCCGTTGGTCTGACAGGCAGCAGGACTCCCCTTTTGATGGTGTCTCCGAAGAGTAAACTTCGAAAGCCCTTTGCACGCCCAAGAAACCTACACCGGCCCAACACAGCTCGGAGCTCGGCTCCCTTCGGCTTGGCTTGCCTCCGCTCGGCTTTAGCTTCAGCTTCGGTTTTGGGTTCGTTTTCGGTTTGTAGTTTCGGGGCTTACACTTCGTGTGCTTTGGTCCTTCGTTCGGTGGCAAGGACTCGACAGTTGGTTATGAAATCTGAACGTGTTAGCACGTGCCGCACGGATCTCGCAGCAGCTAAAGCCATCCACAACTCAACTCAGTTCCACACCAATTCAGCACTTCAGTCGCATCGCATCATCCCGGACTCGGACTCTGGCCGCCAAGTGAAAGTGAGGCTAGTGGAGGAGGAGACACTTGAACCGAAACCGAAAACGGAAACGGAAACTAGAACCGAAACTGAAACTGAAACTAAATCGGAAATAAATAAAAAAAAAAAACTGGAACGAATCCAGGTTTAAAGATTGGACGCCATTTCACGCCAAAGACTTTGTGTGTTTTTCTTGTGTTCGCGCTTCGTCCTGTTACACTCGTCCTTAGTTGCCATCCCAACAAAGCTCATGTTAACCAACTCAATCAACTAGCTGCACAACTGAAGTGGCAAGAAATTAGCCTGTTTTCATTATAAAAAAAATATTTATAGATATCCGTCGGCGTTAAAGAAGGTTCCTTTCGTTCTCTTCTTTTTTTTGGGTTTTTTTTCAACATTTTTTTCACGTTTAAAACAAAAAAGAAAGAAAACAAAAGCAAACAAAAATATAAAAAATATAAAAAACAACAAAGCAAAACCAAATAATAATATATAGTTAGTGTTTATGTGTGAATGAGAAAAGAGAACCCAATCAGTTAATCGAGAATCATCATTTGGAACCCGAGAATCCGAGTAGGAGAAGTTCCCAGTGAAATACCAGAGAAGCCCTGTGTAAGTAGAAAATGCTGCGAATTTCGAATTCAAATTACAAAATTACAACAATAGAGCCAAGCTCTTTTTTTCACTTTTCCACTTTTCCGCTATTTTCCTCATTTTCCTCACTTCTCTGCAATTCTTTGCATACTTTTGCGGGCAATCAAATAGAATTCCTGCGGAATGTAAAACAATATTGTAATGGGAAGCCGCCATAGCATTAATTTCTTTGATGACGGCGAATTAAAGTAGCAGAGACTCCCAGGATCCAGGATCCCAATGACAAATCAACGACAGAAACGTCACACACACTGGCACTGGCACCCATTAATTCGCAGCTCAAATGGAGGCCAAGCTGCTGCTGCTGCTGCTCGGAGGGGGTCCAAACATCTGTGGCTTGTGCTTAAGTTAATTATTATCAATTAATAGCTAATCACGATAAATGTGCATGAAAGCGTTTGCCCAAGGACACACAGCGATACGGGATACGGGATAGCAGGAAAGAAGGCGGAGGGAATACGAAGCAGGGAATACGGGTTACGGGTTACGGGAAATCTTTGGGATGGTGGTTATATGTATATGGGGCAAGGCAACAAGCCAGTGGCCTACAATCCTGATAACCTTGTTCTAATCCAGCTTCCTGTTGATTTGTCCCACGCTGCGTATGAGCAATTGCAATTAAAAAAAAAAAATACGCATACGCCGTGTGGCCGCAAATAGTTTGCTTTGCTGCTGTTACTGCACTAGGACACGCCCTGCTCATGACACTGATTTCCCAAGGAGAGGCATTTAATTATGTATTTATTTTCTATTTAATTTTAAATTTAAAAGCAATGGAATTCTGGCATTACATGTTTATTTTCTGTTTAATTTAAATTTAAATGGAATGGAATTCTGGCATACTTTTAACTATGAAATATGAGTAATAATTTTACTTATTTCTTGATCCTTTTACAATTATTATTTTCCTTTAAAAATAATATAATTTAAAAGGCTTTTTACCAATGATATCCTTTACTGTTTAGTTTAAATTTAAAAGCAATATTTAACTATGAAATATCAGTAATAATTCCACTTGTTTTCTACATATTTCAATTAATATTTCCCTTTCATTACATGTTTATTTTCTATTTAATTTAAATTAAAAAGAAATGGAATTCTGGCATACTTTCAACTATGAAATATGAGGGATAATTTTACTTATTTCTTGATTATTTTACAATTAATATTTCTTGTTAAATTAATATAATTTTAGAGCCACTTTTTTTTCTATTTAATTTTAATTTAAATCCAATAGAAATCTGCCATATTTAACTATGAAATATCAGTAATAATTCCACTTATTTTCTACATATTTCAATTAATATTTCCCTTTCATTACATGTTTATTTTCTGTTTAATTTAAATTTAAAAGAAATGGAATTCTGGCATACTTTTAACTATGAAATATGAGTAATAATTTTACTTATTTCTTGATAATGTTTTAATTAATATTTTCCTTTAAATGAATATAATTTTAAAGGCTTTTTACCAGTATTATTCTTTTCTGTCTAATTTAAATTTAAAAGAAATAGAAATCTGGCATATTTAATTATGAAATATCAGTAATAATTCCATTTATTTTTTACATATTTCAATTAATATTTCCCTTTCAAAAATAATATAATTTAAGAGCCACTTTAGCAATAATATTTTTATTCTATTTAACTTAAAATTAAATCCAATAGAAATCTGGCATATTTAACTATGAAATATCAGTAATAATTCCACTTATTTTCTACATATTTCAATTAATATTTCTCTTTCAAAAATAATATAATTTTAGAGCCACTTTAGCAGTTTTTTTCTGTTTAATTTAAATTTAAATCCAATAGAAATCTGTCATATTTAACCATGAAATATCTGTAATAATTCCACTTATTTTCTACATATTTCAATTAATATTTTCCTTTAAAAAATAGTATAATTTTAAAGCCACTTTTGCTATAATATTTTTTCTATTTAATTTTAAAATTAAATCCAATAGAAATCTATCATTTTTAACCATGAAATATCTGTAATAATTCCTTTTATTTTCTACATATTACAATTATTATTTCCCTTTAAAAATTACATAATTTTAGAGCCACTTAAGCTGTAATATTTTTTGATTTGCTTTATATTTCCCCCCCCCCCCCACAGCCATCGAAATCAATCGGCTAAAGATTAATCCCCTTTTAAGTTCAACGGTTCAGAGTCACATTAGCGTTTATTAATTATCAATGTAATGGACCATTTCTCGGTTGGCGCTGTTATTATTGGCAAATGAACAATGAAGGCGCAAAATGGCCGCATAAAAGAGAGTATTTATGATCTTCCGCTGGCATTCTCATAAAATTCAATCAAAGTTGCAGTTCTCAATGCGGAGAGGAATGCCGCCTTATTTTTTTTCGTTGGCTTCGCTGGCATCGCTGGCTTCTCTGGCCAAGTGAAGTTCGTCGGTCGTCTTGGGCTTTTGATCTCTGGGATGGATGCCAGCAAAGTGCCCGGGGATGTTGGACCAAGGATTGGGGGGTGAAGAATAAAGATGGGAATGCGGTGAATGGGAATTCCGGGTTGGGGGGGAGGTGGACAACAATCGCATTCGCTGTTCGAGTGCCCTCAATAAACGACATTTTATTATTTTTTTTCTCTCTCTTCTGCTGCTGCTGCTGCTGTTTGCCAGCGCCCTTCCGCAGCCTCAGCTGCTCTTCCTGAGTCCCTGCTCTTCCTTTAACCATTTCTCTGTTCGGTTTTGTACGCTTTTCCTGCTGCCACCTTATTCCTTTTTTTTTTTTATTTCTGCTTCCACCTCGCATCGTCCTTTCCCTTTTATCGTTTCAGTTACAAAGCGGCGCGCACTTTACGCTGATTGCTCGCTGGCGCAATCGTTCCACAGGACACGGCCTGGGCTTCCTTTGCGCTCTCCTTTGTTTCCCCTCGACGACGCACTCTCTCTCCGTGTCCGTGTGTGTGTGTGCAACTGGGCATCGATATCATTGGGTTTATTGTTACTTCCCTTTGCAATTATCCTTGTTAGTCGGCAGCGCACAGGCAAATGCACAGTGGCCTGGCCTGGCTCGGCACTAACTTCATTTGCCTAGCTCTGTGCCTGGTCCTGTTCCAGATCCTGTTTCTCGCTTTGTGCTGCTTTGTTTTGCTGCGTCATCCGACTCCTGTTCGCCTCCTGCGGTTTATGATCTCCCTGCTCGGCAGGAAGTGCGAGTTTTTTTCCCAACGAAATTTTCATCCTTTGGCCAAGTGGAAAAAAAAGCACAGGCCATCAATTGGGCTTCTTTTACGCTTCGTAACCACTCAGTATTTGGCATTTTTCACATAATAACTGAGATGTTGGTATTAAAAAGCGTATTTTTTTGGGGGATAAGGGAACTTGCTTAGCAAACAGAAAGTATTTTGGTTTAATTCTGATGAGTAGAAGTATATAAACTTCCTAACTTCCTTGTCAGAAACATAATTAAGACTGCAACATTTAGCATTTTGTTTTTAGAGTACTTTGCTATCCTATTTGTTTCCAGAAAGAACACCTATCGAAGTCCAAAAAGGAGTACTTTGCTATCCTATTTGTTCCCAGAAAGAACACCTATCTAAGTCCAAAAAGGATTACGCCAAACAATAGTCATACATTGCGGTTATGGCCATCGTTTTGTTTTCCCCGCTGGACGCTGCTATTGTTGGAAAAGCGCTGACACACAACGCAAACTCAATCAAACTGTCAACAACAATTCGGTGGCCCATGCCACGCCCATAAACAAAGCATGAAAACCCTCGCCTTTCTCTCTTTCTCTCTCTCTCTTGGCATCATCCTATCTATCTCTGTGGCCGGCACACACCCAAGTAATAAAAGCGTAGCATACGCGCGGGCATTTAATTAAAAGCGTGCGAAAAATGCAACACTCGAAGGCCTTCGGAGGCGACTAACCCACTAAACACCACTCCTCCTCCTCCTCCACGCTGGCCAAAGGAAAACAAACCAAATTAAATTAATTAAAGCGAAGGAAAAATCCGTGCAAGAAAACTCAACTCGAGACTGCTGCTGCTGCTGCTGTTGGTGGTAATAATGTTGGTGTTGGTGTTGGAATTGAGTTAAACTTTGGAGGATGCCTGTTGGTGGTCCGAAAGTGTTGCATACTTTTGTGTGCTGCGCAACGCCTTTTAATGTCCAGCGGAGCAAACTCCCGCATGCGGTCAGGTCACAACCCTCCCTGGCATCCTGCATCCTGGCATCCTGCACATTTTTTGCAATTAGCGGAATTGTTTCACATTTGCTTCACACTTCTCCTACCACTCTGGCCCACTGGCTGCAGTTTATCTGTGGTTGCCTCACCCCACTCCCCACGGGGGTTTTGTCACTCGGTTGACTCCCATTTCCATTCCTGGATGCAGTATCCTGTATCCCTGTATCCTGTATCCCTTATCCCATTTCTGGGTGTGTCCACTATATACGGCTTACCCCCGGGGGAATTCTAAAGCTAAATCTTTTAAAGTACATCTAAAAACGACGTGACAGGGGCAGGATATACAGGATATACAAACAGCTTTCTGCACTTTACTCCCTCTATCTCTATCTCTCTCTCTAGCTCGACTCAGCTGGCTGCACTTTAGTGGATAACCCAGTTTTCTACGCTTAAAAGGTTTCCCCATTTCGAGAGCTTTTCCAACCGCTTTACATAGGTGTCCCCTCGATCTGTTTTTTTTTTCTTTCTATTTTTTTTTGTGTTTTTCTGTTTTTTTGTGTCTCTGCCCGGGCTCATTTTCAGGCATTTCCCAGTTTGTTAGTTTTGCAAGACATCAAACTGAGTCCGACCAGCCGCAGCCGCAGCCGCAGCCGCAGCATCCTCGGAAGAGCGGAAAAGCGGCGGTAAAGAAAAATAAAATACGTAGAACGTTAAACAATTTTCCCTTCATCTTTCGTATATATATATTATTTTTTTGAAGACTGCTAACGAGCCGCATCCGAACAAGGTGCACGGAGATAAAAAGCCACAGGCAAAGTCATATGTGAAACTCCATATTTTTTCTATTTGCAAGGAAACACAATCAAGTCAGATCTTGTAGGGTAGGAAAATCTTTGTATTTTCTTGTAAAAAAGTTTCAGGAACTTAAAATTAAATTTTAACATTAATTTTCAGGTTTAAAATCAATTTTATGAGCACTTTTAATACTGAAATGTCTTGTCTAAGCCAAAGGCTCCATATTATTCTTATTTGCAGGGAAAAGCAATCAAGTCAGATCTTGTAGAGTAGGAAAATCTTTGTATTTTCTTGTAAAAAAGTTTCAGGAACTTAAAATTAAATTTCACCATTAATTTTTAGTTTTAAAATCAATTTTATGAGCACTTTTAATACTGAAATGTCTTGTTTCATACCTTGGGCCTTGGATGCCCAAGAAGTTCTACAAAATATTCAATATTTTCTGGCAAAACAAAAAATTCTAATTTTAAAAATATTAGCAAAACAAAATTATGATTTTGTTGGCAAATATTTTTTCTCAGTACTCCCCGAGCTCAGCCTCTTGAGCTACCCAAAACGAGTTATGCGCATTTGGCCGCGGGCCCAGAGATTTGTGCTGCTCTTTCCTTTGTCCTGGGTCCTGCTGCGGCAGGTTCCTTGAAGCGGCGACAGCAGCAGCATCAGCAGCAGCAGGTATCATAAACCTCAAGGCGTCCGTCATTTTGTTTACACAAAATCAAGGCGGAGAGAGCGGCACACTTGCTGGCTAAAAAGGAATCATGCCGACATTATGCCATTACATTTGCATAATTATCATTGTGCGGGGGAGTTTGGGACCCAAGCAAACACACACACACCCCACACACACACTCATTCACTTTGTTTTTCTTGAGTAAATGTTTGCATTTATTTGCATTTCAACGGAGTCAAATAAATATGAAAGCTCAGCACATTTCTGGAGAAAAAGGCGCCCGGAAAAACAGCGATGGCAATCGGGGAGGGGAGGAAAAGCGAGCCAAGCAGCTGTGAGAACTTTAAATTGAATTCAAATTGAAAAACTTTGCTCCTATGCTCCTGCCTGTGGCACATCGATAGCCAGCCAAGCCATTGAAGCTCGAAGGGGTCACCTGTTGCCCTTGGCCCTTAAAGCACCTGCGAGTTAGAAATAATACTAATCAAGGGTAATTTTACCTTGGGAAATGCAGTTGTAACTTGAAGAAAAATCACTCTAATTATTGTCACTTTTCAATTTATTTTAAAATACTATTTTGTGGAAAAATATCTTTAAATTGAAGTTACCAAACTTGCTTTTAAAAGTAAAGAGTTTCCTTGAACAGATTTTGTCTTTTGTTTTGAAAATTAATTAGTAAAATTTCCATTTCCTTTGGTAAAATATTTAAATTCCGAAAAATATATTTCTAAGAAGTATCCAAGACTTTCTGGTAAAGAAAATCAGCAAAATTTATATTAAAAATGCAAACAGATCATTAAATCAAAGGATAAGGATATAATTTCATTAAATGGAGAAATATACATTTTTTGAGATCATCATCAATAACAGCAGGTGCACTGTTGCAGCAAAAGATTAAAACTCAAAGGACGCCAGTTAATGAAAATTGATTTAAGGAAAAAATAAAGTTGATAATGCAATTAAATAATAACAAAAATGAAGGGATTACGATTGATTAAAAAGTCAAACACAAATCCACAGATCTTTAGAAGCATAAACAGCAGGGAAAGCTACGGAGATTAAAGGTTTTAATAAATAATTAGATAGACACTTTTATGCTTAAAAGTCATCATCATCATCATCATTTATATCTTTTTTATTACATTTTTTATATATTTTTGTGTGAGCTTCCAGCAAGTGCCCATAGTTATCGTGTTTTGTGTTAGGGCAAAAAATGCCAAAGCCAGAGGCGACACATCCTGCCACATTTTTTCGCACAGCAGCTATGTGAAATTTTGAATTAGGCAGCAGCTGCTCTCCAGTAAACTGGCTCCCAGCCGAAAATCGAAAGAATCCCAGCCAGCTGGAGAGAGAGGAGAGCAGCAATGTGTGTGTGTGTGTGTGGAATGAAAATCAATGTCACCCTGACAAGTCACCCTGCAGCACCCTTTCCGAGGGTCAAGACCTCTCGCTTCAGACCCGGTTTCAGTCCGGTTTCAGTCCAGTTTTGGTCCCTGGTCAGTGGCCACTGGGGAATGGAGGAGTGCGAGGAGTGCGAAGAGTGGCGTACATTGCCTACGAGGGCGTTGACAGGCGACAGGCATAAAAGTCAGAAACATTCGTGGCCTCCACTCCACTGCACCTCATGACGGGACGACAATGACCAGGTTCTGGGAACAGGCGAGGAGTGTGCCAGTCCTTTTCACATTTCCACTTACATTTTTCGGCTTTTTCGATAATAAAATAAAAGCAAAATGCAATATTATACAGAATTATGTGGAAAATATCTTTAAAAGAGAGTTATTGAAAGTGAAACTTATTCCTTCTTAGGATATGTTCACCGTATTTATCATTAAATATCGAAAATATTGTTTATCGGAATCTAATAGGAGTAATTGCAGTGACGAATGTATCGTTAATTATCGATAAATCATTTTTAGCGCCTTACAAAATTCGGTTTTTTTGATTTAGCTGCTTTTCATAATTTATTTAAAAAATAATACAGCTCAAAATATTAAAAAAAATTTATTTAACTATCGAATTTATCGATAAATATTTTATAACCACTTACGAAATTCAGCTTCTTGAAGTAACCTGCCTTTCTTGGTTTATCTTAAAATAAAAGTGTTAAATATCTATTTAAAATTTGTATAACTATCGAAAAAATCGAAAATCGATATTATTTTCGAATAATTTCGATATTTTCTAGCCACCTCTAGCCCCATCAGTTGCGATTCATTTGCGTTCAAACTGAATACAAAAGGCTTGCCCGGAATCAATGGCAGGAACAGGAACTGAGGCTGAAGTTGAGGCTGCCCTCGGGCTGCACAGTGGGGAATCTGACCTGTTTTTGTGGCATTAATTAATAACTTAAAAACTAAGCAACATTTTTAAATTCTGTTTTTTGAATTAAGATAATAATAAAGATAGGAAGATATTTTGAAAAAATGGGCGTGGTTCCGCCTTTTTTTAACGATTAAAATTTTTTTTTTATGTTAAAAAAAAAAATAAAAAATTTTTTTTTGTT
>VNJQ01005227.1:0-24902 GCA_008042515.1 Drosophila truncata | reverse complement strand
CTGGGCGTTGGCAGCATCCTCCTGGGTGCGGTACTTGACGAAGTGCACCTCGGGCTTGTTGTTGTTGTTGTTGCGGATGGCATTCAGCTTGCCGGCCAGATCCCCGATGTCAGCCTGCTTGTTCAGGACATAGATGGCGGTCTCCTGCTGGGCAGCCTGCTTGGCCAGAGCCAGGGCAGCGTTCTCCAGTCCCTTGTTCTCGGGTCCCTTGATGAAGACGACGCGCAGAGCCTTGTTCAGAGCGCTTTGTACCTGCTCGGAGGCAGCGGGATCGTAGAAGTCACCCTCGTCGGCGGTGTAGGTGAAGAACTCCTTCTGGAGCTCGGCCTGGGGAGCAGCGTAGTTGGGAGCAGAGACAGACTGGGCACCCTCGGGGGCACTGATGGATTCAGCAATGGATGCACCGGGACCAGCTGAAAACAATCCAGATCCCGAGGAGGAGGGACCGGCGACAAAGGCTGGAGCATCGTTGCTGGCCAGTCCCGAGGGTTGGAAGCTGAGACCCGACGCCGAGTGGGCCACCGGCTGGTAGTTGTAGCCCAGCTTGTCGGCCCTGGCCAGGACGGCGAGGCAGAGGCAAAGGATTACCGAGAATTGGCGCATGTTGTTGAGTGGGGGAGCTGGCTGCGGAATGTGATGCTTTGGCCAGGGGCCGACGCGGCTTTTATGCAGATAGAAGCCGCCGTGCGGAGCCTTTGCCGTTATGCAAAGCGCGCTGCATAACGCAGTCTAATTATGCCCGCCGCCCCCCACCCGCCTCCCGCTCGTTTTCATTTTCGTTCTCGTTCTGACGCTAAAATATGCAGCTCGCCGACTGCAAGCCACTCGACTTTGGCTAGGAAGGAAGGTGGAGGAGTGTCCATGTCGGCCATAAAACTCATATCAAATTCAATATGCTGCCTTAATCAATAATTCTCGCCGTTCGGCGACCAAAAGCAGAGCCAACCTTGCCAATTTGGAATTTTCATGTAGCTTTATCGTTGAAATCAATAAAAATGCGGCTATAAAAAGCCGCGGCCCGGGCATCGTAAAACCCCATTCGGGGCAATCGCGCTGGATGCCCGGGTCCGAGGTGAGGACGGTGCCATGTCCGAATCCGGCCGGGATGCGGAGAAGTGTCGCCCAAATCGGTCGGATCGCAGTGCAAACAAAACGTTTGACAGGCCGTTTCACATGCAAATGAGGCGCGCCTAGTCGCGTTACTGTCGATGTTGCTGCCAAAAATAAATATTTTAACGATTCGCCAAATTATTATTGCCTTATTCAGCGGCTTTGTTTTGTCGACTTGTCTCTCGGTCGCGCTGAGGTTTCTGTGATTTCTGCTTTATGCAAATTATGCGGGTGGTGGCGGACGACCTTCCGCTCGTCCGCCGGAAGTGCTTTGCCGCGCAGCGCTCTCATCGCTAAATATAGCCGCCATCTTGCGACGCCATCTTTGGGCCGATGCCTAATTAACAACTGCACTGCTGCGCCTTGTCAGCGCCGAATCAGATAATTCGATAATTGGGCTCTTAATAAATTACTTGGCGCCATCTGATTTGGCAATCCGAGTCGGACTTTAAGCCGAACCCTCTAAATTATACCCAAAAAAGCTCGCAAACTGGCCAATTGTGGCCGCTGCTTCGTCTAATTTGCATTGAGCTTTTCGCAGAGCCACCAAACAGGGTTTTATGTGCAAAGAGCCATGCAGAGATTTGCAACCGCAGCAGCACTGTGACGAATCGTAAAAATATCGTATATATATAATAGCGAAGCCGCATTTTAATCGGTTATTTATGCATTTTTAAGGCAAATGTGAACTCTTCATAATTCATATATATATCGAATCATAATGCAGTCTTTGCCGAAGAACTGAATCTTGCACCTATAAAAGCCGAGTCAGCGACTTGTTGAGACAGTAACAAATCATCTCTCCACCCCAAACCAGCAAACATGCGATCCTTCCTGGTCCTCTGCCTCATCGCCGTCCTGGCCAGGGCCGACAAGCTGGGCTACAACTACCAGCCGGTGGCCCACTCGGCGTCGGGTCTCAGCTTCCAACCCTCGGGACTGGCCAGCAACGATGCTCCAGCCTTTGTCGCCGGTCCCTCCTCCTCGGGATCTGGATTGTTTTCAGCTGGTCCCGGTGCATCCATTGCTGAATCCATCAGTGCCCCCGAGGGTGCCCAGTCTGTCTCTGCTCCCAACTACGCTGCTCCCCAGGCCGAGCTCCAGAAGGAGTTCTTCACCTACACCGCCGACGAGGGTGACTTCTACGATCCCGCTGCCTCCGAGCAGGTACAAAGCGCTCTGAACAAGGCTCTGCGCGTCGTCTTCATCAAGGGACCCGAGAACAAGGGACTGGAGAACGCTGCCCTGGCTCTGGCCAAGCAGGCTGCCCAGCAGGAGACCGCCATCTATGTCCTGAACAAGCAGGCTGACATCGGGGATCTGGCCGGCAAGCTGAATGCCATCCGCAACAACAACAACAACAAGCCCGAGGTGCACTTCGTCAAGTACCGCACCCAGGAGGATGCTGCCAACGCCCAGCGTGCCATCCAGGGACAGTACGACCAGCTAGGAGGATCCTCCCAGTCGCACGATGGTGGCGTGGCGTCCTCTTTGAACTTCGCCTCCCAGCCCGCACCCGCACAAGTCCAGCGCGAGGCCACCGCTCCCATCTCCTCGTATGTGCCACCAGCGACTCCTGGCAGCTCGTACCTGCCCGCCAACATTTTGCGCCGCTTGCGGTTCTAAGGCCCTTTGGCTCATAGACATTCCATTGTTATTTTTGAGATTTTAATACAAAATAAATGTTGTTTTTTAATGTAAATTGTTGAATGGCTTGCGGATCTTCTTGTCTCACATTCCTAGGCATAACAGATATTTTCGGTATCGATTTGAATTGGATTTCCGAGCTTCGGAATTTTCGCATAAGTTTGTGAGTTTTGGCTGGCAAACGGGTTCTCCGCCCCGCGCTGAATTATGAGTCCGTCGCCGGCCGAGATATTTGTGAAAATTGCAAATGAGCGGAAACCTAAGATGTTTCCTCTGCCGGCGATATGGTCTGACGTATAACATATGGCTTAGCGGCTACTCGGCGCCCACGGATCGATCGCGATTGAGATGGCTTCGAGCGGCTTGACAAATTGCACTCGGCAGCCGACAAGCCCAGAGCCAAATCCATTGGGCGGGCAATTTAAAACTATTAGGCTGGGAAATTAGCCCACAACGACTGGCCGGAGTCGAAGCTCGACTTGGGTCTTACTTTCAATCATCCCCGGTGCGATTTGCATAACAAAATGGGCAAACAAAAGAACTCGGCTACTGCACAGTCGGACAATTTGGAGCTACTGGCCCTTTGTCCCCTGATTAGCATAAAAATTTTGTTTGTCCGCTAGCTGCAAGTTCATCAAATTTTAATCAACGCCGCCGCCGCCGCCGCCGCTGCCACCAACGCCGCCTCTGACTTGGCTTCTGATTCGGCCGGGCCAAGAGCCAGAGCCAAAGCCATAGGCAGCCTCCGCCAGCGCGAAAAAGAAAAACAGAGAAACAGGTTAGGCCCAGACAATGCGAACCTTATCGCGATCTCCAGCACGCTGTCACCGTCGTGAGCGTCCGTTCTGATTGAAGCCCATATCGAACCGGGCCATATAAATGCCTCCGCGGCTCTAGCCGACATCATTCTGACTTCCGACTCCGGAGCTCCAACTAGAACAGCAACAGCACCAGTACATCCTTAGCAAGATGCGCGCCTTCATCGTCTTGTGCCTCGTGGCGGTCGCCTGCGCCGACAAGCTCGGCTACAACTACAAGCCCGTGGGCCACTCCAGCTCCGGCCTGTCCTTCGCTCCTGGCAGCGGTAGCAGCGGCGCCTTGAGCCTGGGAGGCGGCGGCGGTTCCCTTGGTCTGGGAGGCGGCAGTGGCTCCTTGGGCCTGGGTGGCGGCAGCAACTTCGGCAGCCTGGACAGCGGCCTAGGTGGCGGTCTGGGCGGTGGCACCATTGATTTGGGATCCTCTGGACTGGGATCCTCTGGTCTTGGCTCTGCTGGACTCAGCGCCCCCGTCTCCTACCAAGCCCCCGCTGCCACTGGTGAGCTCGAGAAGGAGTTCTTCACCTTCACCGCCAACGAGCAGGACTTTGACCAACCCCAGGAACTCGAGCGTGTTGCCAGCTCCGTGAACAAGGGTCTGCGCGTCGTCTTCATCAAGGGACCCGAGAACCGTGGCCTGGAGAACGCCGCCCTGGCCCTGGCCAAGCAGGCTGCCCAGCAGGAGACCGCCATCTATGTCCTGAACAAGCAGACCGACATCGGAGATCTAGCCAGCAAGCTGAACGCCATTCGCAGCAACAACAACAACAAGCCCGAGGTCCACTTCGTCAAATACCGCACTCCTGAGGATGCTGCCAACGCCCAGCGCGCCATCCAGTCGCAGTACGACCAGCTGGGAGGCTCCTCCCAGGCCATCAACGGAGGTGTTGCCAACGCCCTGAACTTCGCCTCCGCCGGCCCCGTGCATCAAGCTCAGGCTCAGATCCCCGAGAACTCGTACCTGCCCTCGTCGGTGCTGCGCCGCCTGCGCTTCCGTCGCCGCTAAGCTGAGTGCCATAGCTCCTGTAGCTTCTATGGCTTCCACAGCCATAGCCACAACCCCACTGCCATATGACATTTGTTGACTTTTGTGTTATCTATTGATTTGTCGATCGAACCCCAAATACAGTTCTTTTTTTAAACCAAACATTGGCTATTTCTGTCCTGGTGTGTGGGAACGGGGCTACCTATAGAGTTGTCAGAGTCTGCTCACTGGTGGCGGGTGAAAAATTGCAGAGCTCGGCGTTTATTACAGGCCCGAGAGTGGCAATAAAAATTCCAAAGCGATGGCGCCAAATGGAATACAAGTGGAAATCAATAAAAAATTTACATGTTTTGGGACGAAACGTTTTTTATCATAATTAAAATGTTAATCTGCGTGAAGTAAAAGGTTAGACAAACTATTAGCGCCCAAATTTATGGTAACTGCAAGACGGAACCGAGAAGCCGCAGATGCTGCATAATGCATGAGTGATAACAGAGTGGAGTTGGCCGGATGAATGGCCAATAACAAAGAGCCAAAGTGGTCAACGACAGCTCTTTTTTCAAGAGCACCCACTACGGCCGATTAGCATAAGCAGAAAACTCGACGGTTGAGAAAAATCATAAAAAATATAGATAAATAAATAAACACAACATACAAAAACACAAAAATCCTAACTCCAATACCGATTTTGCCAGAGATATTAGCAACAAAATGTCGAGTAAAACAAATGGCTACAAAAGCGAAGGGGAATCGGTGAAGCTGATGAGGGAATTGCTCGGAATGAGGTGCAAAATCAAAGACAACCAATTAAGAAACCAAATTAAGCAGAAAAAAGAGTTGCAGGCTGCAGCGATTTCGCATAAAAGTCGTGGGCGTCTTGGAGTTGGACATACTTGCCTTCGATCCAGCAATCCAAGCGGAGTTATCCACCTACACACAAAAACCAGCCAAGATGCGCGTCCTTATTGTGAGTAACTCGAGGATAATCAGAGGATCTCCTCGCTAAACCTGATCCTTTTCTCCCGCCTTTCCGATCTTAGGCCCTTTGCTTCGTTGCCGTTGCCAGCGCCGCTTCCCTCGGCGGTGGTTACAACTACCAACCCGCTGCCACTGCTCCTGTGGCCAGCTCCTTTGCCCCGGCAGGACCTGCCTACAGCCAGGAACAGCCCGCCTACACCGCCCCCGCCGAGCAGAGCTTCGCCCCGGCTGCCGTCGTTGAGGCTGCTCCCTCTGGTGAGGCTCCTCACTACGCTGCTCCCCAGGCCGAGCTCCAGAAGGAGTTCTTTACCTACACCGCCGATGAGAGCGCCTTCAACGAGCCAGCTGGATCCGAGCAGGTGCAAAGCTCCCTGAACAAGGCTCTCCGTGTGATCTTCATCAAGGGACCCGAGAACAGTGGCCTGGAGAACGCCGCCGTGGCTCTTGCCAAGCAGGCTGGCCAGCAGGAGACCGCCATCTATGTCCTCAACAAGCAGGCTGACATCGGGGATCTGAGCAACAAGTTGAATGCCATCCGCAACAACAACAACAACAAGCCCGAGGTGCACTTCGTCAAGTACCGCACCCAGCAGGATGCTGCCAACGCTCAGCAGGCTATCCAGTCGCAGTACGACCAGCTCGGCGGATCTTCCACCATCCAGAACGGTGGTGTGGCTCCCGTCCTGAACTTCGCCTCCCAGCCCGCTGCTCGTGAAGTGGCCGCTCCCTCGGCTCCTGGCAGCTCCTACCTGCCCGCCTCCGTCCTGCGATTCCGCCAGTAAGAAGGGAAAGATCAGCTCACTGACCTCCGAAACAGACTCAGACTGACCCGTCAGACCGACGATTCCTACGCACTCGCTGCGACCTGTTGCCTAGTTTGTAAAAATTGCGAATTTCGAATTTGTTTCCCAAATAAAAATAAAGTTTATCGTTAATATACAGAAAAAGTGTTGTAATAAGTAATTTTGTAACACATTTGGGACGACATTGAACTAGTTGCCCTAAAAGGCGGGACGCTCTCCCGATTTGGTTACCTGGGTTCGCCGGCTGAAATTATAAAATGCTTTGCCCGCCGGGGATTGTCTAACAAATGTTTTTTGCTCTTCGTCGTGGTTATATCATGCTGGGAATAGTGGTGAGTCTACCTGGAGGCTAATAACAAGGTCTTTGGCTTATGCTAATGGTGTGTTTCTGTCCCAGTTTCTCGCCTTGCTGGCTGGCAGTTCCGCGGAACTGGGTTACCAGTATCAGCAGAATAGCTACGGAGCACCGGTGGATAACCAAGCCGAGTATCCCACCCAACCGAACAATCAGTATCAGGAGCACCACGACTTCCACAAGCACTTTTATGCCTTCGAAGCGCCCTACGATTCCTCAGAGGAGGCTGACCTTGTGGAGACCAAGCTAGCATCTCTCTCCCAGAAGAACCTGCAGGTAGTGTTTATCAAGGCGCCGGAAAACAAGGCCGTAGTGGGTGCCCTCAACGCTTTGGCCAAGCAGACCACGGAGGACAAGACGGCCATCTATGTGCTGAACAAGCAGACGGATGCCCACGAACTGGCAAGCGAACTCAGCTCCTTGAAGGCGCAGCACAAACACAAGCCTCAGGTTCATTTTGTCAAATACAGGACGGAGGCGGAGGCTGCTCAGGCCCAGCAGCACATTCAGGCACAGTACGGCGGAGTGGGAGCGGTGTCGCAGCCGGGACAGGCCTCCTCCTTGGGCTACTACCCGGAGCAGCAGCCGCAATACGATCAGGGATATTATCCGGAGGCGGCTCAGCGTCCTGGCGAGTATACAGTCCCATCAGCTGGATATCTGCCGCCGCCCTCTCAGCCGTCGTCTGGTTATCTGCCGCCAGTGCCCAGTTACTCTTCCATTGCCCAGGGCTACAGTGCCTCTGCAGGAGCGTTAGCGGGCCAGATAGATCTGCCCCCAGTTCCTGAGGCCCAACAGGATCTCTCCGCCAGCTACAATGATGGAAGTCAGGATTTCCGATCAGCCAGGTCGCAGCGCATAGATTTCAGGGTCAACGAGCGACGAAGGTCGGGCAGCCGCATGGTATTTCCCACCTCCTCCTCCACCGTTTCCAGGTCTTACCTGCCCTCACCTGTCCCAGCCAAGCGACGACGACTCTGACTGAGTCTGAGTCCAAATTAAGACATTAAATTAGTGCCATAAGACTGCGCGCCCGGGTGCGACTAGTTGTAGTTGCCAATAAAGAAGAGAGATCAATGAATGGCCACCAGTGTTTGCCTTCTGCTCATCCTCATCAGCCGTAGCTGTGAATGGCGCTAAGCGGCTTATCGCAGATGCGAGCCGACGGCTAGAGCAGATCTAAGCCCGGCTCAGAGTGACGTGTAAATTAACAAATCAGTAGCCATAAAACGTCGGTCGTAAAAATTCCGGGGGCGAGTGAAAGTGGAGCTAAGCGCGCTGGAAGTCCCAACAAATGGCAGCCACAATGGGAGATAGACCCAATGGGGCATATGAAAATATTTGATAACTAATTCAAATTGGGAGCTCATTTGTAAATTTTATGCGAATTAAATTCAAGTTCAAGCTGGGTCACAGTCTTTGTCTTGGGCTCTTGCAAGCCCAGAAATTAGCATTTCAAAATTGAACGACATTAACATGGATAATCGGAGCAGGCAAACACAAAACCAGAGCAAACGTTTGCAGAAATCTTTTATAAGTTCGTAAAAGGCAAAAAAAAAAAAAACAAAGAGACATATGCAAAAAGGCAGAAGAAATACTAAAAAAAAGAAATAAAATTTTAAATAAAATCATAACGAGACCGAGAGTCAGCTTACTTTCGAACGGCTATTTGTTTGTGTCGTATATAAGGATGGTTTTGTTGCTGGGACTGGATTATAACCGATCCGAGCTTCGTGCCAAAAAGTCGAGCTGCTGCGGCACAAACCCAGCCATGCACTCCTTCTCCTTGATGGTGAGTTGGATCTGTTGACACCTGGACATTAGATTAACTAACATAGGCTGGTTTCTTCCTCAGTTTTTTGGGCTGTTTCTCGGCACAAGTCATGCCCTTGGGGATGTCTACCTACCCGCTGTCCAGAGAGCTAAGCCAGTGGCCACGGAATACTTCACTTACGCAGCTCCACCAGAGGAGGATCAGGCGGCTCCCTGGCAAGCAGCTCGTCAGCTTGCCCAGGTTTTATCACCGCCCCAACAGGTGGTCTTCATTCGCACCCCAGAGACGAATCTCTTCACCCTAACAGCCAAGCAGCTGGCGAGCAGCAATCCTCTGGACATCTTCGTGCTTCAGCGACAAGCAGATGCAGCGGCTCTGGCGCAGCAGCAGGCGGCCATCCAGCAGCAGGCGGCCAGCCATCAGCCCTCGGTGCACTTTGTCAAGTACCGAACCCCAGCGGATGTAACCCGAGCTTTGAGCGCTCTCAGAAGCGACTACGACCGGCTGCCAGGGAATACCATCACTCATGCTGTCGAGAAGGCAGATGTCCTGCACCTGAACCCGCCGACAGCAAGTCCATCAAGTCCTGCCCCTGTGATCTTCAAGATCCGCCCAAAAAACAGCGCCGAATACGAGACCCACGAGCTGGCCAGTGATCTCGAGATGGCCAAGCTGCAGGCCCTCTTCCGGGAGTACTTACCGCCGGGAAAGCGACGCTAGTTCCTCTAGGAACCTGGAGCCTAGTGCCAAAGACTGTTTAAGAGTTAATTAAATTAAATGCTAATTAGTACAGTTTCATTGTCAATGGGTTCGTTACTCCTGTATGTGTTACCTGAAAAATATTTCCAACAGCTGGTGGAATTTTTTTGGATTATTAAGTAGGCGACTTCATTAAATATTACTGAGATACGAAAGTCGTTTAAATTACCACGTCATCGTGTATCATCGTGTATCGATTTATTGCTATAAATAATTAAGGCTGCAGACATTTTATTTACTTTGAGAGTCCTAGAGAGGCATATTAAATAATTTATAAATAATTATATTTAAAAACGCAGCAATTGAACAAAAGAGGATGGTTATTGTTTTTAGAAGAATGATTAATTTCGATTTATTTTCATTGGGAAATATTATTATTATAAAGGAATGCTAAAAAACAAGCCTATTAATATCTAACAGTTCACTAGACACAAATTAAAAGAGGAATTGTTTTCACAAAGCGGTATTCGCTGCTCATAAATTACTCAATGTACTTGGAATGCCTGGGTTCTTGTAAACAAATTTAATTTAAATTTCAATCAGAAAACATTTAGTTGTTATGGCGAGACTGCAGGGATGGGAAGGCTGTATATCTATAGCCTTGCTATTATGAATAATTAATTACTCAGCCCTAGACCGTAACGTTTTACTTCTGAGTTCCTGGCCAGGCTTTCTCTTTCCTCGCCCCTCGCACTTGGTGGATAATCTTCAAAGTATCTCTTAGATAATCATTAAGGTGTTGGTAACCGACTGCCGCCCACAGACCGCCCCGCAAATGTTTTCTTAAGCAAATGTCGCCGGCGTTGCGACGTTGTCGCTGGAAAACTTTTTAATGAGCTGGCGGAGCCACGTCTCCTCCCCGCGTGGAAGGGATCCTGGGGGTTTACGACAGGCGGCTGCTTTAAGAATGTTTCAACTAAATTACGCCACTACGCAAAAACCTGGGAAATGGGGGAGGGATGTGCGACAGGACACTGAGGCTGACATCATTTCGCTTTGCAAATTGTTTTAGTGTCAAAGGTCAAACACACACTTCCACCTTCATGGTGGAGCTGGCACTGCCATATGACACGCCGGAGTGCAGCCGTAAAAAGGATCTTCAGCTCCCTCTGCCACTCCCTCTCCTGCTCCTGCCACTGCAAATCTGTTGAGCAAGTTTTAGTTTAAGCATTTTTGAACAACATGAGAAGCTGGTCCTGGTGCTGGTCCTCGGCGCCGCTCGTTAGCGGTGCCTGCCAAAAACTTTGCCAGTCACGTCAAAGCTGCCGGCATCGCATTCCGTCCCCGACCCATCCCGAAGCCTTCTTTATTTCGCGGTATCTGCACGACAAGCCAACTCTGCTTTAATCCCTGGCTGCTTCCTGGCCGCAGGCACCTCATGACTTGCTGCAATTTCGGGACAGGTGTGTCCAAGGTCCAAGTCTCGGATTCCACCGAGCCAGCTGCCAAGTTTGCGTGTTTTCCAATCTTTTCTTCGTTTTTTTGAGGAGCCTCTTGGCTCTGGGCTTGCCATCTCCAAATTAGGCGCAGCTTGGCTGTGCTTTCGCTTTTGTTTGGCGGTGGTGCTCATCGCTTTTTGGTGAGAGTTTGGCCATGCAGCTGGGCACGGCTAATAGCCACGATGAGTGGCCAATTGCCGCTAAGGGGCTCAGTTACCAGGAAGTTAGGTGAATGCCAATATATTTGAAGGGTATCCTGACACAAAACTTTGCATATTAACTCTATATTTCAAGATATGGAACCAGTACTTGTCTAAAACGGAGAAAATTTAAAGGAGAAAATAAACATGGTATTCCATATTTATATTAACAAAAGCACAAATATCCTCAGATGTACAGTAGAGCAACTTAAAGTCTTTTCAAAGGGACTTGTATTTATGAATTCACATTTTCTTTTCTCACATTTCTTTCTGGGCCAACATCTCTCGAGCCACACACACAGCTGCTGATATTCTACAATTTAAATTCTTATTTTGTTTGGCCATCAAACGATGCCGAAAAAGTTTAAATTAGTTAAAGAACTTCATTAACCGAACCGTCGAAGAGATTGACGTCCCAGCGAAAAACGCGAACTTGTGGAAAATTATGAAAATTATAATTACCGGCTTAAGCTGGCCAGAGCGGACCGTCGACTGGCGACCCGGGACCGTCAGATGATATCGCCAGACGACCGGCCAGTAGCCAGTAACCAGTAACCAGTAGCTGTTTGTTTTCCAAACATTTCAACACAGTGGCTGCCGTTTATTTTCGGGCCCTTCTCCTCGAAGAGACACAGCATCCAGCCGCAGCTTTTTATGGCCTGTCGCAGCCAACACAAATCAATTAGATAATGTGGCAGCAGCGGCATCACGGCAGCGGGAGCATTCGCAATCGCAGCCATGCATATTTATAAACGGCGCAGAGTGCATTTAAATCAAAGCCAAGACGAGCGATAGGCCTAGTATGCATATTCAAATGCCAGTTCATTTTAATGACGATCGAATAGCACCGAAATCGAGTCAACAGAGACGGCAAGGTCGTTCCTAAACAGTGGATGTCTCTCTCCGAGTTCGTGGGAGGGGTTAGTGCAACTATAAAAGCCAGACTAGGCCTGAATCCCAGCATTAGTTCCCACTTAACAGCTCCAATTGTACGTTGTGCTCCAGTCAACATGCGCGCCTTTATCGTAAGTCTTTAGGGGATTGCCAGCAAGCAGGAGCAGCTGTGAATATAAGTTTTTCCGCCATAGATTCTCTGCCTGATTGCTGCCAGCTGCAGTGCCGATAAGCTGGGCTACAACTATCAGCCGGTTGCCCATGCCGACGAGGGTCTTTCCTTCCTGCCCGGTGGAGGCGGCGAACTGCCTCAGCTCCAGCTCCAGCCCGTGCAGAGCGGAGAGGCCGTGTTATCCCAGCCCATCGAGGCTCCCGTCGGCATTCAGAACGCTCCCGTTGCTCCCCAGGCTGCTCCTCTGGTCGAAGAGTTCCAGAAGGAGTTTTACAGCTATGCCGCCCCCGAGGAGCAGTTCGATGAGAGTGCCAGCAACCAGCAAATCGCCGATTCCCTGAAGAAGAGCCTGCGCGTCGTCTTCATCCGCACTCCCGAGAACCGTGGCTTCGAGCAGGCTGCCCTGCAGCTGGCCAAGCAGTCTGCCCAGCAGGAAACCGCTATCTATGTCCTGACCAAGCAGGGTGATGTGGCCAATCTGGCTAAGCAGCTGAATGCCTTGAAGACCAGCTCGGTCAACAAGCCCGAGGTGCACTTTGTCAAGTATCGCACCCCTGAGGATGCTGCCAATGCCCAGCTGGCCATTCAGAACCAGTATAACCAGTTGCCTGGAGTCTCCCGCATCTCCAACGAGGGTCGTGCTCCAGTCCTGAACTTTGCCTCTCAGTCCGCCATCTCCGCCAATGTGGCTCCAGCTGCAGCGGCAGCTCCCAGCTCTGAATACCTGCCCGCCAATGTGGTTTCCGGCCAGGATTACCTGCCTCCCACTCTGCGTCGCTTCCGTGTCAAGTAAGAAGCGCGAGAAAAGTATGTCCAACGGTAACGTTTCCTACGCAATCGCATCGAAAAACACAAGCCCCATCACGAGCAATCGACTAGCCCTTAAGTATCCATGTAGAGGAATAAAATTTGTTAGCACACAAATTCGCACAACGAACTAGAAAACTCATTTGGAGCTGGAGCAGCAGGACATAATTGCAGGACTTGGCCATTTCCCTTTGGGTGAGATTCGTTTTTGCGAGTAAATCCTGGCTCTGGCTCTGCCGTCTGTCGTCTGTCGTCTGGCGGCGCATTCGTGCGTTGTCCTTTCACATAAAATCCCTGAAATAATAGCCGGGATAAAGCGGCTGGCATGTCATAAAGTCCGGCAACAAGTTGAGCCACCCAATGGCCGCCCACTCACATGGCCGCAGGGGAAGTGAAAGTGGGGGAACCCACATTCATGGAGCACCCATGGAATCCCCGGCATATGCACAACGGTTTTATCCCATCCGCCATTTGTAATTGGAGTTATTAGAATCGAAATAATGTGGTTGCACAATGGCCCGGTCCGAGGGCTCCTTGTGAGCCTGCTGGTTGGCAGTGATGGCCAGGGTTCTCCCCCTAAAAGGGTACTGCCTATTTTCCTAGCTGGGACCAAGGGTATAGGGAATGAATACCTAGATCTGTATCCAACACTGATGGTGGCCATTGTTGCGAGCCCACTACCAGTTGTGGTCTGTATAAGTGGCAACGTCCTGTTGCAGGTGGAAGCTGCCTCTCCTCGCCTTGCCTCCTGTGATCTGTGACCCGCCAGCTGACGACGACACTCATCGAGTAGATTGTGTACCCTTTGGTGTTCCCGGTGTGTGAGCACACAGCTCTCTTTCTGCGTGTGTGTGTGTGTGTGTGTGCCTTGATGGCTTCCTGCTTCCGTGGATGGCAAACTCATCATGCGAAATGCCAGCACCACACACATGGCCTTAACCAGAGCCCAAGCTGGCATGAACTATGCAGAGGATTTGGTATGCTGTTGAGTGGAGTCCTTAAATTTCACTTAGATGTAACATAAGCCCGATATAAACGCAACTCAACGGTGCATGTATTCATGGCCATCAGGCGGTGGGTGTGATGGGTGTGTGCTCGGTGTGTGTGTCTGCTAAGTGTGCGCCCCTGCAGGAATCGCACGCTTATCAGCAGTCGAGTGCAAACTGAATCCGTTGCTCTTTCTGTCGGCTACAGTGGCGAATCGCTAAGGCGTAACGACAGCGACAATATGTCCTGGGGCTCGGGTTCGGGCTTGCGTTCCAAAGGGGGGTCCTGGCAATTTGGGCCACCATAAACGCTGTTAGCTTGTCTGCCATTTGCCGTCTGACTGCGCCCAGACTGCTGCCTGTAATTAAGGTGATATGCAGCATTCAGCCGACCGAATCGACGCGACGACGTCGACGACTACGACAACGACGAGCCAGGCAAGTGCGTGTCCTGTGCGTGTGTGGACCTGGCAGCAGGGGGATGTGTGTATGCGGGGTGTGTGTGTTAATGAGCAGACCGCTGAGCGCACAAAATAAATTATTAAAACGACATTCACGGCACTCTCAAGTGTCGTCCGTGCAAAAGCTCCTTTTGACGCCCAGAGATATCAGCAGTTTGCCACAAAGCTGAAAGGGAGACACCCTGCACAGGCATCTCCACAAAGGTGGAATTATAAAATGCTTGCATATATTACACGACATTTGTGTAAGCTTACGGCAGTTCATTTATATCACTACATTTGCCGTTTTTCCTGTTTTTACTGTGGCCCTTAAATGTTTCAAGTTAGTGACAGAAATAACAGTCCTGCTTGAGGGAGAGTGGGTAGATTCATTAAGGATAAAGTCAAGTAACAAGTTCAGGGCTGACAGCGGGTGCTGTCAGTGGTTGCAGGTATTTTTTATTTATTGAAAACATTTTAAAACGAATATTTATGTTTATTTTCGATGACTCTGGTAAAAAATTAAAATTACTAGAATTATTTTTCCCCTTTACGTAGAGTATACCCTTAATTAATGTTTTATTAAAGTTCTAAGTTCAGGGCTCCGAAGTTACGTATACGACCCGTAGACAGCAAACGTCGTGACACCAGGTTTTCTGTAACCCTAACATAATTTATTTTTAAATTTTTAATTCCTTAAATTACTAGTATCCTTTACGAAGAGTATGTCCCTTTATTAACGTTTAATTTCATTTCTAAGTTCAGGGCTCCGAAAGTGAAGCGTTAGTTGCGTATACGACCCGTTGACAGCTGACGTTGTGAGATCAGAAAAAGCGTGGCATGGTTTTAGGCTGCGTTCTAAGTGCAATTTTCACGAAAGCCCCTTCGAATTAAACCAATTTTTTTGTCCGCGGGGTGAAAACCAAACACAAATCGCTGGTTTTATGGAACCATTTGGCAAATACAACGCCGCTTTCAATCTCGCCGGCTGACAGCTGCGGCGGGCAATGGCAACACTCGCCGGATTGCTGGCAAACAATGCAACAGCCACAACCATTTTTATTCCGATTTAAGCGAAACTTTCGAGGGTGGCAGCATTTGCCTTTGGTCCCACGGGTTAACCAATATTTCTTTTCAATTTCTGAAGCGAAAGTTGTGGCTGTACAACTAAATATTTTGACGTTTGTCCGCATGCAGTGGGCGGGCGGTAACTTTGTAGTGGGTTCGGGGTTGGGGTTGGGTGTAAATTGAAATGTGCTCGAGACAGTTGCTGCCGTCTCCAATTGTTTTTTGCGGGCCGGCAACAAAGTTGCGCGCATTTGTTAATTTCGGCAACCTCGGCAACTCATCCATGCAGGTGGCAATGGGTGCTGGAAAGCCGTAAGCCGGATCAAAATTGTGCAGGGATGAGGGCCACACCCAAGTGCACTCGCAGTTGGCAGTTGTACGCCATGTTGTCGCTGTCAAAAAGTTTTACTGCGCCTGTCGCTGCAGCTACTGCTGCTGCTGCTGCTGTTGCTGCTGTGGTTTGCTGTGGAATAGTTTGGGATTTGTTGGAAAAAGTGTTTATTGGTGTTTGCCGCGGGCTCGCTGGCTCTATGAAAATTGAGTTATTTGCACACACACAAACAACCAAACGCCTTGGTGGCTGTCGAAACTTGGCACACATGCTGAGAGTTTCGGCTCATTAACCGGGCCACTCTGCTTTGCTGCTGCTCGACTGCTGCATATTAATTAGTCGACTTTTGGGCGCTGCCATGTATAATTAAGCAGCGAACGAACCTCTTAACAAACCACATCCTGTCTGACTCCTTCACTTGGCAGGGCCATGCCTCATTAACGGCAAAGTCAGAAGGGGAAAGAGCGATGTAGCTGGGACAGGAAGAGTAGCAGCAGCAAGAGCTCGAGCTGCCATTGCCCTGCTAATTTAATATTTATACCTTAATCAAGCCAGAGTCGTCGGAAAACCCTTTTGATGGCTCCGCAGAAAATCTGTTGATTCGTCGATAGCCAGATTGGTCCGGCCTAACGATGGCCAGGCGTTAATTGCTCATTTCCATGCAATGTTGTCGTTTCCCCCTGCCAGCCTGCTAGCCTGCCACCCTGTCCCCACCAATCAGTGTCCTTCTCCGATGTCCTGTCTGTTACACAAATGCGGAATCGATAGCTCGCATCTGTCACCAGACACACACACAAAATGAGGCCGAGCCCCCGCTGTTCTCTGTGTGTGTACAGGACTTTGATTTCGTAATGAGGCAGCCGGGCTGGTTGCACCTTTGTGGCGTGTTCTGGGACAGACAAAGACAGCTCATCCTCAGTCCCGCTGATCCCCGTAAGGGAATGGGAATGGAAATCAGATTGAGGCAAAAGAAAATACTCAGCCATTGTGTCTTGGGCTTTGTCCGTGGCCCTGGAACTGGCTCTCGTCGGATGTGTTTTACGGCCTTGATACCCTTGATTCGCCATTTATTCCGTAGTTTATCCTTTCGTTGATTATTGCCGAGCATTCTCACCCGACTCCAGGCTCGATCCCCTCTGTAATTTCGTGGAGACTTCTGACCTTATGTGTCCTTACGCTGCCGCCCTTTGTTTGTGCTGCGCTCCTTCAATTTCCCTGCACATTTAAAAGGATTAAAAGGATATTCGTCAAACGGAAAGTTACGCAAGTTTGTTTAACGCACTTGTGGGGTCCTCTGCCGCAAAATCCTGTCTCCTGCCCCTCGCCGACTGCCACTTCGTTGTGTTTTTCCACATTTGCCATTTATTTTCCTTTTTTTTTTTGGTTGGTTCTGTTTTGTTTTGTTTTCTTGGTTTTTGGGAGGAAGAAGAGCAGACCCTTTGTTTACTCGGCCCGCTTGGACGGCGTGTGCTCCTTAACTGGTCCTTGAATGAAACGCTTTTGGCCCTTTGTTTTCAACATTTATTTTTTAGTTCGTTCTCTTTACCACAAATATTCGTATTCTGTATGTATATTTAATATGCTGTATATCCCCTTTTTTCAGTGTAGTAGATTGGCCAAGCAGTAGGCGCCATAATTTGGGTTTGAGTTTGTAATCGTAACTGTTGTTCTTCGCTTCAATTTTTACACCTTTTAATTAAACATTACACTTAGTTCGTGACTCTGGTTAATATTCGTGGTACTTAGCGTTAGTATACTCATAATAATACACATATTCCACAGTTATTTTGCGTGTGACTTGCATAGGTTGCAGTTCTTACATTGTATCGCTCGCTTGGTATGTCTGTATCTATAAATAAATATTTACGTTTATCCGTTTATCTATTAATCGCTTAGATCGTTTATCGAGTTCAATTTGTGTCAATTGGATTCAGTTTTATCAGTAGACTAGCCACAGTTCAAGCTATTTCTCTAGACAATTTCTTAGACCTTAAAACATTTTATACAATACAAATGAGGGAGATCGAAATAAGGTTGAATCCAATATCGAAATACTTTTATATGCTTTTGTGCGATTATATCAATGTGTGTCCGATAAACAATGGGAACAAAAAGTTAAAGCTTTTTGTGGTGTAAGTGTTTTTAAAATTAATAAATAATGCCCTTTTCTCTATAAATATATATATATATTTATTTTATACACCTCATTTTCATCTTCAATGCCATGTTGTATACATAATTTCAATATATATCTTGTATAATTTATGCTCTTTGTTCAATACGCAATGATATGTGTGATTGGAAGATTTTGATGTGAGTGAAATGATAAAGTTAGTCGCAGTAGTCGTGCCTTTGTCCGACTTTCGACCTATCAAAATACAACATTTAAATATAATGTTCGGGTTTGTATAGCGATGGCCATATCAACATGAATATGAATGCCATTCGCTGCTATTATCGGCCGCAACGAACAATTATTGTTAAACGGCTTAAATGCCATATGCTTAGCATGAAAAATGTTAATTGGCGCGAGACTCGGCTCTCTGGCGTAGAGAAAATGTTACAACATTTATGATATGTTTGCGAATTGCTGCCACACTTAATGTACTCTTACTCGATCTATATAAATACAGAGTTTTTACACAGATACAAATTTATATATGTTCGATAGAGAGAGAGCGAGAGTGCATGGCCCATAATTAGCAGACAGGACTCGGCTGCTTCGAGTCCTCGGCCAATTATGCACATTCATGCAGATATATGCTGAGACAACAGACTCTCAAATGTAGACAACACGCAGTTTGCATATTTATACAGACGAGCAGACAAGTGGGGTGAGTGTCTGTATGTATGACATCGAGTGGGTACTCCGGGGGACCGGAAACTGGGTTGTGTAGGCGAGTGTGATGTGATGTCTGAGGGGTGTTTGCACTTGTTCATAGATTGGTGGGAAACATTTACTAGTACGAGTGATTCACAAACCCATAGGTGAAAGGGAAATAGCTCCCGCCACAGTTCACAAATCAAATCAAATTATCTGGAATCTAATGATGGTTAAAATTAGCATACCATAATCATAATATCAATACTAAAACTATATATATGCATATAATCTACGGTTTTGACTAAACAGAGGAGTAAATCATGGGTTAAAGAATTTCCATTTGTCGTGTATAAGTGTTAATAATTTGTTTTTGTTTCTCGTTTCTCGTTTCTCATTTATTATTTAGTTCTTAGTGCATGCAATCAGTAAATTTGCATGCATTCCTATCGTAATGTATAATTTATAAATGTAATCAATTTTTGTTTTGTTTCTGTTAATAATAGACAGCGTAGCATAGGAAGACGTCAATACCTGCATAAGACATTTTAGCCATATTTTCATACATAATATGAACTTTGTTTTCAATTACATTCACGTGATGTTACCGTCATCATAATTAAGTATATTTCTTTTATAAAAAATGTTTTGTAGTCCGTTCAAGCATTATCCGATCGGTGTTCACTCACGGAGGAGAGACAACCGGGTGAAAATGTTTCAACTGTGGCAAGATTTGCAATTTGCAGTTGTAATTGGTTTTGTTAATTGTTAATTGTCAAGTGTTTGGTTTGCTTTAACTGATTCGCACGTTCGTTCAAACTGTAGGAGAACATCGCAGGCTTAATTGTATTACTAACATTATGTTTGGTTTCGCCATCGTCAAGTAGAAGTCAAAAATAGAAGCCTAATTACACACACAATACACAAGACGCGACGCTCGTTTAATTTTGGTTTCGTGTATATATATATACGGTATAGAGAGTATAGACTAGTCCACTAATTGCTTTACATATATTTACTTTGCCGGGTTGTCCGTGTTGTTGCCGCTATCATCTTGCTTTACATAGTTACATTGTTATGCTACGTGTGTTTAAAATATGCTCCTCTAGCCATAGACACTTAAAGCGCGCTCCTAAATATACATCCGCACTTAGTTCTAAGCACTGCGATTAACTTTACTTTACTTAACTCCCCTAAGCGGCCGAAAAAACGCTAACGAAAACGAAAACAATTAATCGCAACGGCAAATATTTTCCTAACTACACACTAAACGCTCCATTGCAACGACATAACCATTTACACACACAACGAACCGAAAATAAGGGGGCCGAAATGAAAATAAATAAATAAGCGTCGTAATGCTCGGCGGAGTGGCCCAACCCGCCGGGTCTTGACCCTTTCCCGGGGTCACCACGCGCCGCCAACTGCGCCCTGCCCTTTTGTGGCCGCCATGTTGGGTGCCATTTCTTGCCCCGTCTTATTGGGGGCCATTTCTCGCTCGGCCTGTTCTTTTGTTTTTGTTGTCTTGGTTTTCTCAAAATGTTTTCAACACTGATTGTTTCTGTAAGCTTCTTGGTTTAACTGTCTAATTATTTTACATTTAAACGTTTATTTCCGGGATACTTTGGTACGGGGTACGGTTAGGGGCACGGTACGGGGTACACTGTACTCGTGTTTAGCTTGCTGCTGCCGCTGATGCTGCTGGCTGGCGCTTAAATTCAATTGCCCTAATCTTAGCCTAACCCTCCTCAGTTGCCACATCCCTGACTATCCTTATCCTTGACTAGCCGAAGCGCTACAATACCGTAAAAAATATGTCTCCTTTAATTTCGTTTTCAATTTGTGAGTTTTCAGTTTTAGTTTGTCATTCGTTAGTTCCCTACTGCACTATGTAAGATCATGCATTTTAGGTACATGCTTCGTAGCGGCTGCTTTGAAACGCCTAAAAACCTTCAACCCAATCAATTCTGGCTGTTTGCATTTGTATTTCCCAGAGGGGAAGCGGCATTTGCCCAAAAACTTCTGACAAGGCCTGACCTTGAGGAGCACAAAGTTTGGTTTCTCTGCGGAGGGGGCTTGAGTTCCCCTCTCCCTCGTGTTCAATTAGCTGTACAAAATTATCCTTGTGCTCCAAAAAATGGCCGCTGGCCGGAAGGGAATTCTTATTCTTCTGCAGAACTATAGTTCCCTCCGCCTGCAACCTAATTACAAACATTCTCTTTGGCACTGTGGCCGCACAAACTACAAAAAAAAACTAGACAAGCTGAAATTCCTCGGCCGCTTCCCTCGGTCATCTGCAGTTATTTACAAGTAAACTATTTAAATTGGCCGGCCAAGGCGAGCAGCACAAATGCAAAAAAGTAACATTCCCTTAATCCTTTCGCCCGGCATTGTCCTTTGTTCTCTGCTTTGAGCTCTCTGCTAATTCTCCTGCTTAATTGAGCTCTCTCTTGGCTTGCAAACAGATTCAAAATTTGGTATACAATTTACAAAAAATTCAACTTGGTTTTTCCGATGCAGCTTTTGTCCTCGATGTGGATGTGGACGACGATGATGATGATGATGTGATTGCCCTTGGATTGGCCGTAGCTCTACCTTCTACCGTGCAGAGTGTGCGAGTATGTCGGTGGTCTTCTCCTCTCCATCCCGGCTCGTTTCCTGTGTCCTGCGCTGTCCCTCTAGTAGCTCAGGGGCAGCAGGACGAGGAGCAGCAGCTGGGCCAGCGACCACAGGTGCGTCAACACAGCCCCACCGTGCGCCCTCCGTCCGGCGGAGGTCTCGTTGCCATGTCCATTACCATTACCAAGCGCCGCCATCCCGATGCTGGGCGGAGCCGTCGACGTGGAGGAGGCCACTTGGCGCTCGACCTCAACTGCAAGTAGGGGAAAAAAGTGGGAAACGAACGGCTTTAGAAGGTGATAAACAATGCAGGGTAATTACTCTTAGGTTGCTTTACAGAAAAACAAAATGAAAATGAGGAAAATCACTACACTTCCAAGGTCGTCTTATTAAGAGAAGAAATATTAAATAATGCTTTATCTAAAAAGAGGCATATTGACTATAAGATGACAACTTTCCGTAACAATTTCTTCTATATAAACATTAATAGTTTGAACATTATGGCGTAAAATAATTCGCAATCAAAGTAGGAGAGGTCAAGGAAAAAGGCGGAAAAATCAATTTAAAAAGCAAAGTTGATGTTGTAAAATGAATAATTCAGGACAGTGATAAGCCCTTAAGCTATCTAGCCAAAATGGTTTACCACCGAGAACGAGGCAGGAAACCGCAGAAAAGGTCGCTGCGGTGATCTGACTGAGAGTCGTCGGGCGCTGAAAAGTTTTCGCATAAGATGGCAGCAGCCCCTTAGGGCGGCATAAGAAACAATTACAGACTGGAGCATTCTCGGCTGCAAAGTGGCCCAAACAAATGACGCACTTCACGCAACATAAATAACACGCATACGCCCCTTGGTTCAAGTGACAGTTGGCAGCCACTCGGCCACCCCGCAAACTGGGCGGACAAAGAGGTTGAAGGTCGAAGGACGGAGGGCGCAGGACAGCCACCGGCAACTGATGGGAAACGAGCGTCGTGAGTCATGGGCCTGGTAATGTGTAAATTATTTCGTACAATTCGGGACAATTTACAACAGGGCTGAACGACTTGGCTGGGACGTTAGTGTTAACAACCGGCTTGTAGGCAAACAATGCCGGCAAATATATAAATTAACCTTTGTTTGGCTCTGCTCTCCACCCAATGAGTGGGGCTGAGTAAATGAAAATTAAACGTAGATAAACGGAAAACATATGACTCCGAGAGGCCCTTTCAAGGACGAAATATCTAATCTGCCAGTTGAGACAATAGCGCCGTTTGCTTTTGTTTAAAATTCCTCGTTGGCTTTCACTTTCTGTCAGGGAAAACAACAATGCGCTCTCGCTTACATTATCATACTAATTTATTTTGTGAAAATTCATCCGTGATTCCATCATACATTTCATAATTTTGCGGCGTCGAGGAAGTTTTTTTGATGAGCTCACGGGTCGTAATTTCAGTCGGCGCGTACCGAAACAAATATTTGCCTTGCATAGCATTACACGGCATAAAATAAATAAAGTAAATATGCACAGGCACAGCCAGACATATACATATATATCCAATGTCATGTAGACGCAGAGATTCATGCAAATCACGCATACGCCCCGAGCGCCGAGATAAATTCAAGAGTTTGACCTCGAAAAACTTTCCAAAATAATCTTCTTACTTTAATTATTTGTAAAACCTAAAAAATTATATAAATAATACCCACCTTTCACGGAGTACGTCTTATAGTCGGCGTACTGCTCGCCCTGTCCCACTGTGGCTGGGATCGTGGACAGACAGGTGATCTCCATGCGTCCATTGCTGCCCACATGCTCCTCGGTGAGCTCTATGTTCAGCTGACTGATGCTAAACATGCCCTTCTCCTGCTGGGCTGCAGTCACGGCAGCTGCCGCTGCTGCCACACCGCTGCCGCCACCAGGATGTGAGAGCGGTCGCTGGTAGCCCGCCGCCAGCTGGTTCATGGGACCAGCATTGGAGGGAATGCCCAGCTCCTTGTTCATGTTGGGCGCCTGTGGACCGAAGCCGCCGTTGTTCAGGGTGGTGCGAATAATGCCCAGGGCGTTCTCGTTTATGTGACGCCGGTACTTGCGGTTGCTGTTCCTGGAATAAGACGAGAGGACTTCATTGAGTGGTGGGAAACTGGGTGTGGGTCTCCGCCCGGCAATTTGCACACAAATAAAACCGTAAATATTTACATTTTATGATTGATGTGTGTAAACGAGAAAAGCAAAACACTGGGAGCTTTCATATGCCGGGCACGCACATCTGATTCCCAAAACGAGGCCGAAACAGTGTTGCCAAAAAGGAAATTGATCAAGTGCGTGAAATACAGGCCGCAAACGGCGGCCATTAATAAAATGTTGGAAGAATCGTTAATAGTAAACAACTGATCGCAAGTCTCAAAGCAAAGAAGCGTTCAGATTGGTCAATACATACAAATGTAAGCAAAGGACGGCCATTATTTACATTTTAAAAGAACTCACACATACAAATCCACCCCGCCCTTTCCTTCTATCCCCTTGCCCACAAGCTGTAGCTTAAGCGGCGGCCGCTTGATGGCGTTTCATATTTCTACGACCCTTTTCAAGTATTTCTTAAAACATATTTAAATTGTGAAGTAGTCATTTCCGACCCCATAAACCCAAAATATTCTTGATCAGCATAAAAAGGAGAATCGATCTAACTATGTTCTGAAATTGTAAATGGCAAAGGACAAAATTTAAATATTATATCTTGGCCAAAAATACACGAATTTCGAAAGCGAAGCAACACTGTGTTTGTTTCTTTTCAGCTTAACATACCAGCAAACCAATTTTAAAATTTTTACATTTTTTTTAAGTATTTAATTTTTTAAAAACTTGAAAAAAATCCAAAAGAATGCTGTTTTCTAGAAATCGCCAGATTTTAAACACCAAGCGAACAAAAACGAGAGTAAGGTTAATACCACTCAAAATAATGAGTAAACATTTTAGCACACACTTAAGTCGATAATGATTGAAAACTTTAGTGCACGCTCAAAAAAGAACAAAGCATAAAAGCAACAATGTGTTTGTTGTAAACAAGGTGTTGTTGTTATAAATGAGATGTTGTTGTTGTTGTCAAGAAAAATCCAGACATCAATCTGGCCATTTTCAGTACAAATTCGTTAATTTCTGAATTTTATATACCAGGCGCGCAGAAGGCAGTAGCAAGCGACTGAAAAGTTTTATAAACTGTTATACTTTAGCCTAGTTTTGAACCGTATAAGAGTTTAGCCTAGTTTTGAAATGGTTGGAGTCTTCGCTTAGTAGCACACCAATAAGGTTTGAAACTCGGCTTAAGTATAAAAGTATTTGGAGAAAAAGGCATCAAAATAGCTAAATGAGCATCACTTGACATGAGTGTGCACCAAAGCTTTCAGTCATTATTTTGAAAGAAATATTGAGATGAGTGTCCACTGAAGCTTTCACTCAAACCATATTATGCTTGCTCATCGTCCATCTACTGCCTTCTGTGCGCCTGGTATCTGAAATCCCAGAATTGACGAATTTGTACTGAAAATGGCCAGATTGAAGTCTGAAATTATGCCTACAACAACAACATCTCTTTTACAACAACAACAACTTCTTTACAACAAAAACCACGGACAATAAATAATATTGAATTTAATTTCAAATTTGGCGGGCGAAGAGATGTGTTTTAAGTCATGTATAAAGTAAAGTTTTTTTTGCAAATTGATGTTGTCAAAATGTTTTTGTTGTTGTTGTTTTACAAAATCTTTTTTTTTGTTGTTGTAGGCACAAATCCAGATTCAAATCTGCGCATTTTCAGTACAAATTCGTTAATTTCCGAATTTTATATACCAGGCGCGCAGAAGGCAGTAGCAAGCGACTGAAAAGTTTTATAAACTGTTATACTTTAGCCTAGTTTCGAACCGTATA
>VNJQ01005226.1:0-15986 GCA_008042515.1 Drosophila truncata | reverse complement strand
ATAGGAACGATCGGTAAAACTTTCGAAAAAAAATTATAACTTTGTCAGTTTTCAACAAAACTCCACCAAATTTGATATTTTGCCATTAATTATTAATTTAGAATTTCAGTTTTAATTTCATGAAAATCGGACGACTATATCCTATAGCTCTCATAGGAACAATCAGAAAAATAATAAAAAAAATCATAACTCCGCAGTTTCTTAACATATTTTCATCAAATTTGAGATTTGGCCACTTAATATTGTTTCAGAATTTCGACTTTAATTTTATAGTTCAATTGCAATCTGCAAGGGTATATAAACTTCGGCGAACCGAAGTTAGCTTCCTTTCTTGTTGGTATCTGCAAATGCTTTAATTGTTGGCTTTACTTCTAAATATTATTATTATTAAATAATAATAATGAAAAGCTATACCATTATCCTTTTGATATAATTTTTAAACCCATAAATATACAATTATTCAAAATATAAGTAATTATATAAGTAAATTATCCCAATAAATAAACCGAAATAGGCCCAAAAATTTTAATTAAATTCAAAAATAAACTCCAAAAGAACCTTCCCTTAAATTATAATTCCCTCACAACCTTTGACCTTAACTGTTAAATGTTATCTTTGCTTTGAAATCGAATTGAAATCTCTGCCAGAGTCAGTGCATTGAGGACCTGAAATCTCAGGGATCTGAAAAGTTAATCACATTTGGAATATTCCATATGGCGGAGCCGGCTAATCTGCCCGGAGCTAGGACCGTCGCCTGGGGAAGGTGCGAGGGAGGTGGAAGAGGTCCTGCCTCTTGGCTCCTTAGTCCTTCGATTCGAAGAGGTGTATCCCTCAAGACACTGATGCCAGCAAGAACAAGACAAGGGGAGCAGCACTTGAGACTGCCAGCAAGTTAGACAAGGACGAAGCCAGCAAGCAGGACAGGACACTCTCAGCCTAAGGGGTGGAGTTGTGTGCGGGGTGTGCGGGGTGTGCGGGGTGTGCGGGGTGTGCGGGTTGCAGGGGGCTGTTGTGCGACTGTGTGTTTGCTTGTCGTGTGTGTCAAGTGTCAAGTGTCGACGTCTGACGGACGCAAGTGTCAACCATCTGGAGGAGCGACAAGGAGCGCAGCCGAAGGACCTCTTTGGCCCCCCCCCAACACCCACTTGGCTACTGGCAACCGTCCCCTCTGGCACTGTGCCAAAAATTAGGGGACTAACATTCAATAATAATACGGTTTTTTTGATTATTTTGAATATTATTTAAATTAAAATTTAAATTTTAATCGATATTTTAAAAATGTCATCAAATGCTATAAATAAATAAATGTTATCAAAAATACAACATGAAAAATAAGTTTCTTAATACAAAGTTCAATTTAATAAGATTTTTAAGGAACCAAAGGACTTTATATATCTTAATTTATGATATATATTCAAAAATTTCATAAAAATGCTATAAATAATTAAATGTAATCAAAAATATAACATAAAAAATAAGTTTCTTAATACAAAATTCAATTTAAAAAGATTTTTAAGGAACTAAAGGACTTTAGATATCTCAATTTATGATATTTAATATATATCATAGTTAAAGCTTAGGTTTTATTTTTGCACAGTGCACTTGTGCTGCTCCTTTAGCTCCTGTTTCGGCGCCTGTTTGCCCGTGTCTGTGTCGGTGTCTGTGTCTGTTTCTGTCTCCTGGCGATGTCACAGGTCACCGCCCATTGTGGGCGGGCTGTTATCCTGCGTGGGGGGTTGGGGTCGCAGGATTGGGGCTTAGATGGCTGCCGCTGCTGCTGACCATGGCAACCGAAATGGCGATGGCCACGCACACGAGCACAAGTAATCATAATAAAGGACCTGAGGACGAGGAGACAACGCAGACGACGACGAGGACGAGGACGAGGACGAGGACTAGGAGGTGGTGAAGGAGGAGGAGCCAGAGCTGAAGCCGGAGGAAAATCTTATTTCACGCTGTAAACCACAAGGGAACGTGCCAAACACCGCAAGCAATAAATGAGACGATGACGACGAGCAGAAAAATTGCCACAGAGAGCACAGGCAGGACAACAGGCGACGGTGGCAGGACAGGACGACAGGACGACAGGCGAAACATGGTGACATTGTAATAATTATGCCAAAGATTATCCTTAGACCCGCCGCACGCACACCCGCACACGCACACCGACAAAGGTATATATATATATATATATATATAGAGAGAGGTGTGAGGGCGGCGACTGTTTTGCCGCAGGATATAAGCGGCAGGACAACGACAACGACAACTACGACGACAGCTCGACGATGTTTCCAGCCGCGAGCAAGCGCGTTAAGTAGATGAGCTTCAATTTGTGTACCGCCCCCTCTCCTCCTCCTCGCCGCTCCGTTGCCTACACTCACACACACACACACACACCCAAGCTACGGTTCATTATGCACTTGAAAAAAAATATATAAATGGGAATTTTCTACTTATTTATTTTAAGGAATTGGATTAAACACGAAAATATCGCTTTAAATATGATTTTAGAAGATAAATTTAACTTTTCATTATACATTATTTATTTTTTTATATATTTAATGTTTAAATATTATTTTTATATTATTATTTATATTATTTTTATATATCAAACTTGGCGAAATGCACAAGGTTGAGATCTATCTATAGATTGATTTTATATTATTTCAAAATATTGACTATGATATTTCAGTTTTCAAGTATTTTAAAGGAAACTCTGCAATGTATTCTAGTATTATATATATATATTTATCATTTTTAGCATGTATTTTAATATTAAAATCATAATTTTATATTAGTAATAGTTATTCCATTTAAATACTATATTACACTTAGTTTCAATCTCATTTTCTTAATAAAATAAATAGACACAGAAACTTTGCTTTGTGTTGTGATTAAAAATATTTTAAAAATCCAAAGAAATGTACAAGAAAAAAAACTATTATTATTTTATAATGAAATTTTGTTGTTTTTATAGACAACATTTAAAAAATCCCACAAAATTTTCTAACTAAAAAATATCATTCCAACAAATAAAGCCCTATTTATTTCCTGTACATTTAACCTCTCACCCATCCCTAACTTCTCGATTTGCCCATTTTCCTGAGGTCCTTGCGTTGGACGGATATCCTGTAACCAGATTTGCCCTATGTGATTAAGTAAGTCATTGAGATGGTCTCGTCCTCGATAAGCCGGGGTGACCTGACCCCTAACCATTTTATCCTGCCCCTTTTGTTGGTGTTGTTGTTGGTGTTGTTGGTGTTGTCACGCTTGTAAATTGTTGTTGCATGTTGATGATGAGCACAATGATGACGACGATGACGATGATGTTGCCTCCTTCAGGATTTTATCGCGTTGCTTGCATCTTAAAGTTTACAAAGCAAATGCGGGTAAGGAGAGGCAACAAAAAAAAATATATATATAGTAAAATGGGAATAGATTTTTTGTTGTCTTCTATTTTTAATTCGGTTTTTTTTTCTTGCGCCGCTGCCGCCACGTTGCCAAGGCTAATTAACAAGGCAACAAGGAAAAAGAACAAAAACGAATAAACCAAAGGACCGTGGCTAAAAATGGGACAAATTAAATAGCCGGTGAAATTTTAAAGTATATTTGTAGAAGTAAAAGGACCCTTTACTTTGTATTAAATTTATTTTTAAAGTTGTATTAAAAAGTAAAATAAATTATTATCTAAACGATTAAATCTTACCTATTAATTATGACCTTTTACTTGTAGCTTTATTAGCTTTAAACTTAGTGTTAAAATAATAGTCAGAAGCTTCTGGTAAACTCTTTTTCCAACATATTTATATATAGAATTAGCATAATAACCAATTATATTTATTATTGCAATTTTCCAAAACTTATTTAAACCAATTTAAGCCCACTGTGCAACGCCGAAACCAATTTCGCGACATTGTGGGCGTGTCAGCCAAAGCTCGTGACAAAAAGATGGACAGCCGGGCAAACAAATGTCAGACAGACAGGACCAAAAGCGAAATGATGGGGCCCTGATAGTCAAAAGTGTGCAGGGAGCAGGAGAATAGGGCAGCAAAAAATACAAAAACATAGAAGAAAATTTTACGAATTTATAAAAAAATATAAACTATGCTATAAAAGCTAAAACAACTTAAATAACTTAGTATTTTTTTACAGCAAAATATTTGCTTTTATAAATTTTCAGAAATAAACACTTGAGTTTTACCCTAAGATAACAGTTTTTTGGATAAAAAAACATTAAATGTGAACTAAAAACTTATAATAATGTCACAAGTTAAAATTAAATGAGTTATATAGTTAGTTATTAATTATTTGATATTTTTTCTAACCGCCTAAAGTGTTAAATTTATAAATAATAAATTATTTAAATGCAGAGCCTAGATGCAAGCATCTATGGGTGTTGCGCAACATGTTCCTAGCAACATTAGCCTAGCAACATTTGCCTGGCAACATTATCCTAGTAACCTTTTACTGTGCATATCCACCAATTAAAATTATGTTTCTTGTTAACTAATATATATAATATTTAATTATTCTATTATTATTATATTATATTGTATTTTTATTCTCTGAAGATCTAACAATAAAACATTTATAACCATTTAAAATTATTCTTTTGAATCCCTTTAAAATTTGTAGGGGCTATGTTAAATTTTTCCATCGAAACTTTTTTACCGTGTGCCAGAGACAGTTAGTTAGTTTGGTGGATTTTTGGCCCTGTTGTTGGCCTGGTTGGCCGGGAGTTGGAGTGTCAGCGGTTATGCCACGACCATAGTTGGTCTGTCTCCCTGTTTGTTTGCTTGTTGATTTGTGTGTATTTCAGATCGCAATCCCCAATCCCCAATTGCTAACCCCGTCCCCGTCCCCGTCCCCACCCTCAAGCCCCACCAAGTAAAAATAGCAAGGAACAAAAAAAACAAAAAAAAGAAAGGAAAATATATAGAAGCGAAGTGAACTGAGTGACACGGACACGAAACTAAACTGACACTTCAAACGACAGAAGCAGCGTCGGAAAATGGGAAATGCCACAGATATGAGAGCCCGGGAAAATGAAGCGGAAAAACTCATCAACATCAAATTTAAACCAAAAGTCAAGTCACCTCCGAAACTCGCACACACAAATTTTCGAAGCCACCAAAAGAAAACCTCATTTGTATTTCATTTCTTTTTCTTTTTTTTTGTCTTCTGGGGAAAATTGAATTTCCTTTCTCCACCTTTCCATTCTTTGGCCTAATTATGTGCCACAACATAACTAATTTGACAGCATCCTAAAAAACGGGTGACAGGAGTCCGTTCTTTGGGAACCCAGTTCCTAAAAGACAAAGGAATATTTGGTATACAAAATTATGACAAAGAGAGGCTTCAAGACCGTCGTGTTTTTATTATGAAATGAAGATCAATAAAGATCTATTTCTAAAATCCTTTTCTAGCTCTGGGAAATTATTTCTGAAATTATTTCAGGTTGTTTTTAAGGTTCCCCTCTTAAACCAATATTATAATTTAAATATCATTTAAATTAAATTATTATTATTATTATTTTAGGCCTAATTTATTTCTTTTTAGCCATAAAAGTTCATAAGATTTCCCTTGCGATCTTGTGATTAATGACTTGTATTTACCGCAGCAGATTGTTGCCATCTTTCGTATAAATCATGTTTCGTACATATTCAAGCGTATTTCTTCAGATTTGACATATTTCACAGTGGCCACGCCCCCTTCTGGCCACTGGCCACTGACCAGTTGGCAGTTGGCTTCTGTTTTGTTACTCAATTTTTTTTTTTGTTGCTGCCGTTGTTGATTTCACGTTTTTTTTTTGCGTTTTGCGTTTTGTTTTTACCCTTTTTGGCATTTAATTACAGGGTACAGTGGCAGTATAACCTTGGTATATGGCCAGTAGCAGGCAGGTATCGCTGGTACCGCAGTTACCCCTTTCTTGGGTTTCAGGGTCCGTTCCCCCCAATTAAGACCCCGCCCCCTATGGGCCGCATCTTGGCATCGCTCGCGTGCCGCAGCGATTAGATGCATCCGAAAGATACGCGCACGTTTATTAGATTCCATTAACTGATTGCAGTACCCCAGCACAATGTCATAAATATATATATACTATATATATATATATATGTGTGCATAGGTAAGCTATAAAGTGTGTAAGTACAGTGAATTCTAGATAGTTAAGACCTAGGAAAAATCTATATCGGCTTAAACTTAGATAAATGCAGGAAAACTTGAAGGAAGCTATTTATTTATGATTACACTAATATTATTTATTATTATTATTAACATAATAATTAATCTTTAATTTAAAGTATTTAAATAACAAAAAAATACATTTTATTAGAAATTTAAGTACTATAAACCAGC
Organism: Drosophila truncata; assembly: GCA_008042515.1. Lineage (NCBI taxonomy): Eukaryota > Metazoa > Arthropoda > Insecta > Diptera > Drosophilidae > Drosophila > Drosophila truncata. Next base: position 9,629 of record VNJQ01005226.1, on the reverse strand, counting down.
TTAATTAGTTTTACCACTTTTATAACCTTGGTATCTTTGTTTAAAAATATAAATAAATATTTTTTCTTACATTTTAAAGGCTTAAAGTATTTAGAAATGCTTCCCCTGGAGTGCCCACTCTATGTCAGATTTATATATGTGTGCATAATTGCCACGCCCCATTGCTGTTTGGCCTGTTAACGCCCACCGCTGCCACAGCCTATCGAAATCTATTCAATTAAAATGCAAAAGTCATAAATCTCATAAATTATTGCATTTTAAATGGCCTCCACTTACTGGCCAGTTGTTTTTGGCTTTTACCAGTGGTTGTTTTCGGTTTTGGTTTCGGTTTCGGTTTTAGGCGTGTAATTTATGAAAACGCTCTTGATCGATCGGCCGTCAGTTAATTGTATCTATTATGTCAGAATAGTTTTCGAAATGATTATCGCAAGCAGCTAATTGACAACTAATACACGTGAGGCATTTAGATGAAATAATAAAAGAAATCTCCTTAAATATATATTTATTATAGAATTTTATACAGGATTCATATCAGAAATAAATATAATTCCCACTATTATGGCATCAATTGAATCGAAACCAATTGCCGTCGCAATTCACGCTTCATGTATAATTTAAATATGAAAAATCATATTGAAATTAAAGTAAAGTAGCAAAAGGCAACAAAGACAAAAACAAAACCAGAAAAAAAATATATATATAACGCTTAATAACTTTAGCAGCATGAATGGTTTTGTTATTAAGTAATAAAGTAATTACAATTTAATCCCAAGCGTTCGAGCACACTGACAGTATGTTCTCCATGAATATACATATATATTATATAAATATATATATATTTATTGTGCTTTACATATTTCATTTACATATTTTGCCTGTTAAAGGGATACATAGCCCCTTCTCTAGCATATGTTTATATATTTTTTATTCGCTCTGAATGGCATAATCATCAGTCAAGCGATAAATAGAAGCCCAAAACGATTTGTTTGAAAGGGATTTATTTAAAGAGAATTTATCAGGAGTTAAAATAAGAATATAAAATAAGAAATGAGTATAAACTCGCTGGAAAATTTGAGCGATATAAATACTAAGAATAATAAGAAACAATTCACCCACCCAGAAAACTTGAAAGATGTTTTTATAATATAAAGATGAATTTTATCTGCAAAGAAATACAATATAAAACATTAAAACTAGAAAAATTTAAAATTTTCAAGATGTATTTTCTATTTATTATAAAATATCTTTTATTTCATTTAAATGTTTATCAGATAAAGATTCTCCCTTATTAAATTTCTTCATTTCAGCCTTGAATTTTTTACAGCAAAAAAAAAGATATATACAGTATAAAGAATTGCAAATATCGTCAGCAATACTCGAAATAAATGCAATGCTCATATATGCATATGCTTAAAAATCCAAATATTTACTGAGCCACGTGCAGCGTAAAATTATTATTATTGTTATTGTAAATGTGCAATGGTTGGACCAACACGCAGCATCAAGCTAAAATGGAAAAAATTAATATAAATAAAAAAAGGAAAATGCAAGATTGTAAATGCCATAGATTGGGCTTTATAAGCATAAAGTTTACTGTGTATATTTAAGGGATTATAATCACAGAAAATTATAACAAGACAATATAATACAAATTATTCAAGCTACTTTGTATAATATAAAATGTATGTAAAGAAAACATAAACATATTAAAACAGATTTATAATATAATATATTTATAATTTAAAATAAAATTAAAAATAAAGTATACTTATTTATGTTTTAATTAATTTCTTTTCATTTATATTTCTATCCAAATTCGAGAACATTTTCCGAATAAAATCATTAAACAAATTCCAGGATATAACAAACATAAAAACGGCTAACGGCAAAACGGGAAAAAGTTGCATTGTGAAAACACGGCAAAAACATGTAACATGCATAAATATGTTTTTGTTTGCCAATGTATTTTTTCTCAGGTTTCCTCTGCTCTCCATTTTTCGTTTTACCTCTTTTTTTTTGTTAATTTTTTTTATTATTACTATAATAATTGTGGTTGTTGTTGTCGTCACCATCAGCAACAACGAGTTGCCATTGTCGCCAGTTGTCGTTAATTCAAATATTTTCACACACACACACTTTTTTGTCCCTTCTTCTGTTTTTTTGTTTTTTTATTATTTTTTTTTTTATGGCGGTAATGACAAAATATACTTTTGCCCATCAACACGATGCAGTTAAACAGAAGGCAGGAAAAAAAGGACAAATTAAAATTGTTGAAAATATGGATAGGTTTCTGCCTGCCGTCTGTGTAGTTGGTATAATAAATAATGTATATAATCGACATGGCTAACGGATATGAGGAAATGCAAATATTTTATAGGAAAAAGTAAACACGCTCGAAATTATTGCAATCATTTACGTTTGACGAGGTTGCACGTCCGTTTGTTCGTCCTTTTTATTTATTTTTTTTTTTTGACAGAACTCCAGGCTGATTGATTTGGGTATAGAAAAACGAGTTGGTTGGATTTGGATTGTTAAACTCCTAAATTGTGTGTAAAATATATAAATAACGAGTTAAAACCCAATGAAAAAGAACATACTAGTAGTTTTCTAGTTACTAGTCACTAGTTAGAAAATTATAGTTAATAGTTTCTTGTTACTAGTTATAAGGCCTTATAAATATTTAAAAAAAAATATAAATTTATTTAATGATTATTATAAATTTAATTAATAAGCTAAAGGGAAATGAAAAAGCATAGAACTGCTGCAAATTTACTAGTTACAAGTTGATTTTTAGCAGTTACCAGTTAATAGTCAATCGAGTTAAGAGTTAGACATTTAAATGGTTTTATAAATATATTTTAAAAAGTTAAAGCGAAAAGAAAAGTCAGCAAGTTGTTAGCTTCTAGTTAGTAGTTATTTTTAGAAGTAATAAGTAATTAGCGAGTAACGAGTAGCGAGTAACGAGTAGAGAGATACACCTAATAGCTAAAGGCTAAAAGAAACTACCAATTTCTACGGCTTAATTAACTGTGTCATATTCTTTTTAATGGATATATGTACATATCCCCTTTAAGTCCCATCTTTCGTAGCCAATAAAAGCAATATTAAACCGATATGTTGTAGGAAACGGATCGCTTGCAACGCTTTAGTTAATGCTGATCCGTGGACAGGCCAAATTGATCGATTTAAGCAAATGGCGCTGGACTTGCTCCGCATTCCGCATTCTCATCGCATAATATATGAATGAATGGATCGTGTACGGCGCTCATGTTTTCCTTATTTTATTATTATTTTTATTTTATTATTTTTTTTTTTTTGCAACGGATCTGGTAAGCAACATCGAAGGGGAGGCAACTCTGAGCGAGAGCCACTGACATAATCGAGACAACGACCAGGAGTAGTTGCTTGCTTGCTCTGGGGACCTGAACCTCGCCCTGCTCCTGCTGCCGTTGCAATTTCGCTTTAAAAAGAAAAATTAACGTGAATTATAAAAAATAAGTTGGAAACGAAGCGGCGGCGAGCGGAGCAACAACAACAACAATAACGACAACTACAACAAATAATTGGTAATCTCGCAGATATAATGATAATCACAACAGCAACAACAGCGGCAGCAACTTGCCGCAACTTGCAGCAACTTGCTGCAACTTCAACCGAAAGCGATCCGAACTAACCGAACTGAACTCAACGTGCACTGAATGTCCTCATTGAAGTGAAGGTAAAACAAAACCATAAAATAAAACCAGCAGGATAATATTGTTCGGAGAATGCCAAATGGTAAATACTCTGCCAGAAAATTAAAGGAGGAGGAATGTATTTAAGTTGCTACGAAGTAGACTTAATTTCGAAAAGAAATATACCTTTTTAATATAATATAGAATATAATATACCTTTTTAATACTTTATGAGACTTTATTGAAGATTTAAACACAACTTTTTTCAAAAACTCGGAACAACTTCAAATATATTTATACAAATTTGTTAAGAAAATTATTTGGGATTAAAAATCAACTATTATATTATAAGAAATGGAGTATAGAGTATTAACAAATTCAACTAAAATTTGGTTCAGAAAAAATGGCAGAGAACTGAGCTAAAACTGGCAACGTGCCCGGTCTCCTGGCAAAGCCTGGATTGGACCTGGACCCTGGAGGTAGTCGCTGGTTGCTGGGAGCTGGGAGCTGGGATCTGGGACCTGGTAGCGCTGGGCCAGGGATATGCGACCTGGACTCAACCTGGATCTGGACCCGGGCCAGCCCCCTCTCTTTCTATCTCTCTTTCGCTCCTCCGCAGAATCTGCGTTGCGACGGCGTTGCTACGTGAGCAGCACACGCGGCGTGATTGCGAAGCGAAGCCCGGGCGGCGGCGGTTGCGGTTACACCTGAATGCTCCGCAAAAAAAAGTACAACAAATACAAAAAAAAAAAAATAAAATAAAAAAAGAAGGTAAGTAGGGAGTGTTTTTCAAACAAAAACAAAAAAGTTGGAGCTTCCTAAGTACCCCGTACCTTATATAATATATAATTAACGTAAAAAGAGTCTTTACTTGTAAAATTTCAAAAAAAAATTATGAGAAAATTCAACAAATAATTGTATAATAAAATATATATATACAAGAATAAATTAAATTCAATTTAAATTAATCAACTAAAAACTAATAAAGATTTAAAGCCGAATCTATTTCAAATAAAAATGTTTCCTAGGATAATTTATCAAAGGTAATAGTTATATAATTTTTAAAATTAGTTTTACAGCCAAAAAACATGAAATATATTTCCTAAATTAATATATTTAGCTTACCACAACCATTTACATATATAACATACCTAAAAATTACTTAAAAACTCCTTAAAAACAGCCCAAATATACCCTTGGACAAATATACCTCGTAAATTGTTGAAGAAGAAGAAGAAGCCGGCCAACAAGAAGAACAACTGCAGCAATTGCAATTTTGTGGCGGATAGAAGAAGTGCAATTCAAATGCCCCTCCCCCTGGCCAGCCCCCTCCTTCGTAATGCCCCCCTTCGCCCCCTCTTATGGTCGGACAAATTCGAAGGCAACTTTCAGCCATTGAGGAGGCTGCTGCCGCTGCAGCAGCCATAAACATAATTTCATATCTGGCAAGCCCAGCAGCATATAAACTATATACGTATATATAGTTCCATATACTTGTACCTGAATCCCCGGCAGGAGCTTCCTTTCAAAAAAAATACAACAAAAAAAATACAACAAAAAATGAAGGAAAAAAAAGAGGAAAATGCTGGGGCCAGCGGGCGGAGTGGCGCGAAATCAAAATAAAACGATGGGCGTTTATCGTTATGCGAGCTGAATAACTTCTGGAAGTTTGTTTTCTATCCCCCAGCCTGGCCTCCTCCCTGCCCAGCTTTCCACCTCGTCCTGGACACTGGGAGAAGGGAGATGGGAAGTCGGAACTCAGGAGTCAGGTTTAGTAGGGATATTTTGGTTTGGTTTTAGAGATTGTTTCACGTTCTGAAATTTCTTTTTTGTTTTTGAATAAAGAAACACTGTTTTTCGGATTCCCTATTTTGTAGTTTTTATATATTATGACTATATGGTGACGAGTTTTAGCGAAACAATGGTATTACAATTTTATTTATTAAATCTTTCCAGAAAATACAACTATATAGCTCTTAAGTTTACGCTTGGAACTCTATAAATCTCGTGAAAACTCTTGATAAGGTTGTTCTGTCATTTATAAGTTTATAATTTTATATGTAATTTGTTATAATTTTATTGTAAACAAAAACAATCACTTAAATAATATGAAAACTGTCTAAAAATAATATTTAGTGATTTGAAAAATGAGTGAGTATGAAGTTAAGATATCCCGAACAAAGTGTCAGTACTTGCGGATATCATTTTTTTGGAAAGTTTGTAGAAGTTTTTAAAATTATTTGTAAGATTGTTTACTTTATATAGTTTTTAAAAATTCTTTGGTTAAAGAGAAGACTTTCGGTTAATAATAAATTCTTTAAATAATAAAGGGAAAAACGGATAAGATTAAAAGCTAGCCAAGGTTTCTTTACTTTTATTTTTCCCTTCAATTCTGATATTAAAATAATCTTTAAAAATATCCCCAACAATTTCAAATATATTTTCCTCTCTCCCAGTATGAATATAAATATATCCTTCATCTACTCTTAAGCTGTAACTATATTTTTAACTCCTTAACCCTTCTGTGTTTCCTTAAGGTTTTCATGGTTTTTTAAAGAGCAACATGGTCAAAGAAACATCGTCCGGTAATTTGTTCGGTTCGGTTTTTTAATGTTTTCTTTTTATATTTTTCTTTTTTTGTTGTTATTTTTTCGCTTTATTTTTTTTTCGGTCATTATGCGAACGCGGCGGCATATGGCGGAACCGCTGATAAAGAGGGACAACCCGAGCCGTCGGTGTTAACCTGTGGCCACCTTGGGGGTCAGTCTTTTCATTGCCTTCTGGCGTCGTTTAGCGTTTTGCCTAATTAGCTTTTCGGTGCGTGCGCCATTTGGCAGGTTGCAGATTCCCAGTTGCCAGTTGCCAGTTGCCAGTTGCCAGTCTTTTTTTTAATACTTTTTTTCTCTCCTTTTTTTTGTATATTTTGTATTGTGTATATGAGCATTTTCCATTTCTTGGTGCTGACGGTCTGGTCGTTCGTCTAATGAATTTTCAATTGTTAGTGCCTCGTTTACGAGGTGTCCCGTGGCGTCGTCGAGCACTTTGTTGCGTAACTGCACAAAAAAAGGGATCAACAGGGGTCGTTTAGGTGGAAGAGGAGGAGGGTACGTGGCTGTGGCTGTACCTGTACCTGTTAACTGACTAACTGGCTGGCCAAAACTCTAATTACAAATCACAAATGGCCAAAACGCTTCGAAATGGCCCATAAAAACGGTAGCCAGTAGAGCGGATTACGCAAAACGTTGCCCAGAACTAACAACTGAAAATTATATATACTAGAATCTCCAAGGAGGGGAAAATGGGAAAATGAGGGGGTGTGGGGAGGTTTGGAGCACGAGCACATGGAACATAAGCGGAAAATTGAAAAACCAACGGGCGATCGGTAGTAGTTTTGCCTCGATCTCAGCGATCTCTGGGCGATGAGATGCTGTTGGCAATATCAATCAAACTTGGAGCAAAAAATTATTAAACTAGCTGATAAACTATATAATTTCATAGGTTTACTAGCTAGAAAACTTTGATTTTGTTAGGGCTTTATTATATATTTTTAGTTTTGTAATGAGATTGCAAGGCGACGTTTTCTAATTGCCTTTTTATTCGTTTATTACGCATACGCCATGGTGGTGCTGCTGTTTTCCATATGTTGGTGTACGTGTTGTTGTAAAAGTTGTTGTAAATATTGTTTTAAATGTTGTTGTAAATGTTGTTGTAAAAGTTGTTGTAAATGTTGTTGTAAATGTTGTTGGAAAAGTTGTTGCAAATGTTGTTGTAAATGTTGTTGTAAAAGTTGTTGTAAAAGTTGTTGTAAATGGTTTTGTAGCAGTTGTTGTAAATGGTGTTGTAGCAGTTGTTGTTGTAATAGTTGTTGCTAATTGTTTAGCAGCTATTGTAGCTCTTGTTGGTGTAATTATTGTTGTAGTTGCTGTAGCATTTGTTGTTGCTGCTGCTGTTGCCCCGACACGACAACGACGCGTCGGCATCAAATCACAAATGGCGCCAGTCGGACACAGCAGCAGCTGTCAGAGGCGGCAGCAATCGAGAGAGAGAGAGAAAGAAAGAGAGAAGACCAAGGGGACAGGAGCAAACAGAGAGGGCAACAGTTGGGGCAGAATAGGAGGTCAGAGAAGAAAGAGACGGAATGGTGGTGGTGGTGCTGCTGCTGCTGCTGCTGCTGCATTTCACATCACATCGCATCGCACGTGACCGACGGATTGGGGCGCAGCTTTTGGTCAAGTTGAAATGCAAATTGCAACTTCCGTTAAATTGCTACAGCTGTACAGCTGTGGATGCTGTGCATTGAAAGAAAAAAAAAAACGAAGGATTTGTTTGCTTAAAACAAAAATCAGAATTAAATTACGTTCGATGGGAAAAATGAAATCACTTTCCGAATTTAGTTCATAAAATTAAATAGAAATAAATAAATAGTTTCGACTTGAGATTTATCGTTTCATTATCATTATCATCATTTTTTCAAGTGCATAAATCAGACAGAGACAGCTAGAGATAGAGACAGGGAGCGTAACATTCGTTGAGCTTGGTTTTTGCAGGCTTGGATTTTCGGTTTTTTAGTTCTGGTCTGGTTCTGGGATTCGGTTTCAGTCTCGGTTCCGGGCAATGGCTGTACGATGCGATCCGATGAGTTGAGTTGCACCTTTCAACCTTTGGACGCTCCTCGGTCCCCGAGAGCACCTCCTCAATCTCAATCCGGCAGTCAATCACACGTAGGCAGCTTCTGCTCGTCAGGCCGCGTTGATGAATTATGGCCATGGAGCCGGGATCTCCTCGGTATCCTCTCCTCAGCTCCAGCTCCTCCTGCTCATCGCCTCTTTGTGCCCTTTGTGTGCCTCGAGTGGAATTGGAACTACCTTCGATACGCTTTATTTTGCATCTCCTCTGCATCTCTGAATTTTCTGTTTGCCGCGAAAAAGGGAAAGGGTAGCCGTGAATGGAAAAGCAATTACCGCAGAAATAGATACCAAAAGGAGGGAGAGCTTTTCCTCTTCTTAACTGTGAGGAGGCCAGAAGCAAGTGAAAATTGAGAGGGGAAAATTGATGTGAATGCGGGGAAAGTCTTCAGATATCAATCATTATAATTGTCACAAGGTGGGAGAGTCTTACTTGCTAGTTTTAGTGACTTTTTTCATTTTATAAATAATAATATAAACAAATAATGTAAGGATTTAGTCTTAAAATTAACTAATTTCTAAATAATAAACACTGAGATCTTATAAAATAAGTTTAAAATAATATTTTTATCTACTTTTTCTTTATAATTAGTATTGGCATATCTTTCTGATTAAAAATTTAAATTTTCCACAGCAAATCCATATTGACTTATAGACTTGATGAGCCTTTTTATACCCTTGCAGAGGGTATTATAATTTTGGTCAAAAGTGTGCAACGCAGTGAAGGAGACATCTCCGACCCTATAAAGTATATATATTCTTGGTCAGGATCACCTCCTGAGTTGATATAAGCATGTCCGTCTGTCCGTCTGTCCGTCTGTCCGTCTGTCCGTCTGTCCGTCTGTCCGTCTGTCCGTCTGTCTGTTTCTACGCAAACTAGTCTCTCAGTTTTAAAGCTATCGACTTGAAACTTTGCACACACCCTTCTTTCCTTTGCACGCAGTATATAAGTCGGAACGGCCGGGATCGGCCGACTATATCCTATAGCTGCCATATAACTGATTGATCGGAAATGGTATAACTTCGGTGTTTTTAGAGTTAGAGAATTCAGATTTTGTACGAATGCTATTGTTGGCAACATAATACGACATACCAAATTTCATAAGGATCGGCCGACTATATCCTATAGCTGCCATAGGAACAATCAGGGAAATAATAGAAAAAATCATAACTTCGCTGTTTCTCAACATATTTTCATCAAACTTTAGATTTGGCCACTTAATATTATTCCAGAGATTTAATTTAAATTTCATGAAAATCGAACGACTAT
>VNJQ01005223.1:16735-35096 GCA_008042515.1 Drosophila truncata | reverse complement strand
TATAAAGCTCCTTCATAAAAGTGGGGGACGCTCAGGAGACTACAACGCTGCATAATAAAACACGCGAAACAGCAGGCAGTTTTACTGGAGCTTTAGAAACCATCTGAAGGCCCGGAAACGGATGCCGCTGTTGCGCACCATTTATTACGAACTGTTTACATATCGCAAAAGGTTCATCACGCATGGGAACGAACGCCAAACAGGTCGGCAAGGCAGGAAATAACGGTCCTTCCTTAACACGAGACCAGTTTCTTAAAGCCTACTATGACATGCTCCTGATCCGCCGCTTTGAAGAAAAAGCCGGGCAACTTTACGGCATGGGCCTAATTGGCGGTTTCTGCCACCTATATATCGGGCAAGAAGCTGTGGTGGTTGGTATCCAGATGAGCCTGCATGAAGGCGATAAGCTGATTACATCCTACCGAGACCACGGCCAGATGCTGGTGGCGGGAATGACCCCCCGTGGTGTGATGGCAGAACTTACGGGCCGTTCTACCGGGTATTCTCACGGTAAAGGGGGCTCCATGCATATGTTCTCCCGCGAGAAGAATTTTTACGGGGGACATGGCATTGTTGGTGCTCAGGTTTCTTTGGGTATCGGGCTGGCGTTTGCCAACAAATATCGCAACACAGATGAAGTTTCCGTAGCTTATTTTGGTGACGGCGCCGCCAATCAGGGGCAGGTTTACGAAAGCTTTAACCTGGCCGCTCTGCTCAAACTTCCCTGTATTTTTGTAATTGAAAACAACCGTTACGGCATGGGCACCGCTGTTGAGCGAGCATCTGCATCGCACGAACTCTACAAAAATGGCGAGCCATGGGGCATTCCCGGCAAACGGGTAGATGGCATGGATGTTGCCGCCGTATATGCCGCAGCAGAAGAAGCCGTAAAACATTGTCGTGAAGGCAAGGGGCCTTACCTGCTGGAAATGATGACATACCGCTATCGCGGCCATTCCATGTCAGATCCTGCCAAATACCGCACGCGGGATGAGGTGGATGAAGTCCGCAAAACGCGAGACCCCATTGAACACGTCAAACACATCCTGCTGGATTCTGGCGTGACAGAAGCAGAATTGAAAACAATGGAAACCGAGATCAAGAGCATTGTAAACGACTCTGCAGAATTTGCGCAGACCAGCCCGGAACCCGATCCGGCCGAACTTTATACGGATGTTGTTCTGGAGGCTTGAGCATAAACATGGCGACTGAAATTTTAATGCCCGCCCTTTCTCCTACCATGACAGAAGGCAAACTCGCCCGCTGGTTGAAGAAGGAAGGAGATGCCGTAAATAGCGGTGACGTTCTGGCCGAGATTGAAACCGATAAAGCCACAATGGAAGTAGAAGCCATTGAGGAAGGTATTCTGGGCCGCATTCTAACACCGGAAGGTGCAGAAGGCGTTGCCGTAAACACACCTATCGCCATTCTGGTGGAAGAAGGTGAAGCGGTGCCCGATAATATCGATACACCTAAAAACGTAGCTGTTACAGAACCCGCCTCTGCGCCACAGCCTTCACCCTCTGTTGCCGCACCAGTTTCCACGCCGGTTGAAGAAGAAAAAGACTGGGGTGAAACGCAGGAAATCACTGTACGTGAAGCCCTGCGTGATGCACTGGCCGCCGAATTACGGCATGATCCAGATGTCTTCCTGATGGGTGAAGAAGTAGCCCAGTATCAGGGGGCTTACAAAATCTCCCAAGGCCTGTTGCAGGAATTTGGCGATAAGCGCGTAATTGACATGCCAATTGCCGAACATGGCTTTACAGGCATGGCCGTGGGCGCAGCCCTTACTGGCCTAAAGCCTGTTGTTGAGTTCATGACCATGAACTTTTCCATGCAGGCTATCGACCATATCATCAATTCCGCAGCCAAAACGCTGTATATGTCTGGCGGCCAGATGGGGTGCCCCATTGTGTTCCGTGGGCCAAACGGCCCGGCATCTCGCGTGGGTGCGCAGCATTCTCAGTGTTACGGTAGCTGGTATGCCCATGTACCGGGCCTGAAAGTGGTTGTGCCTTGGTCTTCCGCAGATGCCAAAGGTCTGTTGCGCGCTGCCATTCGTGACCCTAACCCCGTTGTGGTGCTGGAAAACGAAATTCTTTACGGGCGCAAATTCCCATGCCCGATTGATGAGGATTTCATTGTGCCCATCGGTAAAGCCAAGATCGAACGCGCTGGTTCTGATGTCACCATCGTTGCGTTCTCTATAGCTGTCACCACAGCGCTGGATGCTGCTGCCGAGCTGGCCAAGCAGGGGATTGAGGCAGAAGTTATCAACCTGCGCAGCCTGCGTCCGCTGGATACAGACACAATTGTAGAAAGCGTTAAAAAAACCAGCCGCTTGGTAACGGTGGAAGAAGGCTGGCCGTTTGCAGGTATTGGCGCAGAAGTTGCCATGCAGGTGATCGAGCATGCGTTTGATTGGCTGGATGCTCCACCGGCCCGTGTAACGGGTGTGGATGTGCCGATGCCATTTGCCGCCAATCTGGAAAAATTGGCCCTGCCACAGCCTGAAGATGTGGTTAAAGCCGCACTTGGCCTGATGTGAGGGAATGACAGATGGCGACTGAAATTTTAATGCCCGCCCTTTCTCCTACCATGACAGAAGGCAAACTCGCCCGCTGGTTGAAGAAGGAAGGGGATGCCGTAAATAGCGGCGACGTTCTGGCCGAGATTGAAACCGATAAAGCCACAATGGAAGTAGAAGCCATTGAGGAAGGTATTCTGGGCCGTATTCTTGTTCAAGAAGGTACAGAAGGTGTTGCCGTCAACACACCTATCGCCATTCTGGTAGAAGAAGGCGAGGCGGTACCAGACAATATCGACACGCCTAATAACGTGGCATCTGCCGCCCCCGCAACGGCATCACAGCCTGCGACTGCTTCTGCTCCTATAGCAACACAGGCAGCACCAGCACAGCGGGCAGACAAGCCTGTTGGCCGGGTTGTGGCCTCTCCGCTTGCGCGCCGCATTGCGCGCCAGAAAAACATTGATTTGGCAGCCCTGAAAGGCACGGGGCCAAATGGCCGTATTGTCAAACGGGATGTAGAAGCGGCTCTTAACAAAGCCCCAGACGCAGGGCAGGTGGCTTCTGCCCCGACAGCATCTGGTGGTAGCCGTGCTGTGCCGCACACTACCATGCGCAAGGTTATTGCGCGCCGCCTGAGTGAATCCAAATCCACTATTCCGCACTTCTATGTCTCCATAGATGTGGAGCTAGATGCGCTGTTGGCTTTGCGTTCACAGCTTAATGCCATGTCTCCGGCAGAAGGGGCTGATGCCTTTAAGCTGTCTGTGAATGACATGCTCATTAAGGCTTCTGCTGTTGCCCTTAAGCAGGTACCGGAAGTGAATGCTTCCTACACCGAAGATGCTATGATCCTGCATGAAGATGCAGATATCTCGGTTGCGGTTTCTCTGGATGATGGGTTGATCACGCCTATCGTCAAACAAGCAGACCGCAAGAGCCTGAAAGACATCAGTCAAGAAGCCAAGGATCTGATTTCCCGCGCCCGCACAGGCAAATTGAAGCCAGAAGAATTTCAGGGCGGTACATTCTCCATCTCCAACATGGGTATGTATGGCGTGAAAGACTTTGCCGCCATTGTTAACCCGCCGCAGGCTGCCATTCTGGCTATTGCAGCGGGTAAAAAACAGGCCGTGGTAAAAGGAAATGAACTGGCTATTGCCACTGTTATGACCGTTACCCTCTCGGTTGATCATCGCGTGGTGGATGGTGCTGCGGCAGCCCGCTGGCTTTCTGCTTTCCGTGCAGCGGTTGAATCTCCGCTCTCACTCGTTCTCTAACCGCGTGGCTTTCTGAGGATCAGGCATATTATGAGCCAGACTGATTTTGATATCATCGTTGTTGGCGGTGGGCCGGGTGGTTATGTGGCGGCACTTCGGGCAGCGCAGCTTAAGCTTTCTGTTGCTGTGGTGGAAGCCAACCATCTTGGGGGTATCTGCCTGAACTGGGGCTGTATTCCCACCAAGGCATTGCTGCGTGCTTCCGAGATCAACCATCTATTGCATGACCTTGGCACATATGGGTTTAAGGCAGATGGCGTAAGCTTTGATTTTAAAGCAATTGTTGCCCGTTCACGCGCCGTTTCCAAACAGCTTGCCTCTGGTGTTCAGCACCTGCTCAAAAAAGCCAAAGTTCCTGTTTTTAAAGGATTTGGTAAGCTGGATGGCGTTGCTGCCGGTAGTAAACGCAAAGTATTGGTGCAGCCAGAAAGTGGTGCGCCGCTAACCCTCACAGCCAAACACGTTATTCTGGCCACAGGAGCACGCGCACGTGCGCTGCCGGGGCTGGAAGCAGACGGCAAACTTGTCTGGTCTTATCGGGAAGCCTTGGTGCCAGATGAACTGCCCAAACGGCTACTGGTCATTGGGTCTGGCGCTATCGGCACAGAATTTGCCTCGTTCTACCGCAATATGGGTTCTGAAGTTACGCTGGTGGAGGTTGCGCCGCGCATTCTGCCCGTAGAAGATGAAGAAATCAGCGCCTTGGCGCGTAAAGAGTTTGAAAAACAGGGCATGCGTGTTCTTACCAGCGCCAAGGTTGGAGCGCTGAAAAAGGGCAAGAACGATGTTACTGTGCCAGTAGAAGTGGACGGTAAAACGGAAACCATTACCGTGGACCGCGTTATTTCTGCTGTAGGCATTGTGGGCAATGTTGAAAACATCGGGCTGGAAGGCACCAAGATCAAAGTAGACCGCACACATGTGGTAACGGATGATCTGTGCCGCACGGGTGAGCCCGGTGTTTACGCCATTGGTGACTTGGCAGGCGCCCCGTGGCTTGCGCACAAAGCCAGCCATGAAGCTGTCATGTGCGTCGAAGCTATTGCTGGCAAAACCGTGCATCCTATTGACATTACAAAAATTCCCGGCTGCACATACTGCCGCCCACAGGTGGCTTCTGTTGGTTATACGGAAGCACGCGCAAAGGAAGCGGGCTATAAAGTGCGGGTTGGCAAGTTCCCGCTTATGGCAAACGGAAAAGCACTTGCTATGGGTGAACCAGAAGGCATGGTGAAAACCGTATTTGATGCCCAGACAGGTGAGCTGCTGGGTGCGCATATGATTGGTGCGGAAGTTACGGAAATGATCCAAGGCTTTGTTATTGCCCGCACAGCAGAGCTGACGGAAGCCGAGCTGATGGAAACCATTTTCCCACATCCCACCATTTCTGAATCCATGCACGAAGCTGTTCTGGCCGCTTATGGTGGAGCGCTTCACTTCTAGTTTTGGTGTATCATCTCAAGGGTTTGATGTTGCCAGAACACTATATGGCGCGTTCCTGCCTTGACGCCACGGCAGGAGCGTTCCAGTTCTGTGGTAACCCTTGGCAAAAGCGGGCAAAGATATGTCTATTCGCGTTGTGATTGATCATCGAACAGGAGGCAGCAGCCCCAACAAGCTGCGTCATCCAGAAAAAGCACATCGGCCAGACAACCCCATAGCCCGCAAACCGGACTGGATACGCGTTAAGGCGCCCAATCACCCCATTTACCACGAAACGCGTGCACTTATGCGCAACAACAAACTGGTAACTGTGTGTGAGGAAGCCGCATGCCCCAACATTGGGGAATGCTGGTCTCAACGCCATGCCACCATGATGATCATGGGGGAAATCTGCACCCGGGCCTGTGCATTTTGCAATGTTACTACCGGCCTGCCGCATGCGTTGGATGCGGATGAACCCGCCCGTGTGGCAGAAGCGGTGGCACGCCTTGGGTTGCGGCATGTGGTTATTACATCGGTAGATCGGGATGATCTGGAAGATGGGGGCGCGCACCATTTTGCCCGCGTTATTCATGCTATTCGTGCGGCGGCGCCAGATACAACCATCGAAATCCTGACACCTGATTTTTTGCGTAAAAAGAATGCCTTAGAAGTGGTTGTTGAAGCACGACCTGATGTTTTCAACCACAATTTGGAAACCGTGCCACGCTTGTATCCGACCATTCGGCCGGGGGCGCGTTACTACCAATCTTTGCGCTTATTGGATCGGGTTAAACAGCTTGATGCGTCCATCTTTACCAAATCTGGGCTCATGCTTGGTTTGGGGGAAGAAAAGATGGAACTCGCTCAGGTCATGGATGATCTGCGCGTGGCAGATGTAGATTTTATTACAATGGGCCAGTATCTCCAACCAACAGCCAAACATGCCCCAGTTGCACGTTTTGTTACCCCGGCAGAGTTTGAGGACTACGGCACAATGGCACGCGTAAAAGGCTTTTTGCAGGTAAGTTCCAGCCCGCTTACGCGCTCCTCCTACCATGCCGATGCCGACTTTGCCGCACTGCGTGAAACACGCAATGCCCGCCTGAAGGAGGATCAGTAATGCCACAGCACGCAGAAAAGCGTGTTTTACCTTATCGCCCGGATCAGATTTTTGATCTTGTTGCCGATGTTGGTCATTATCCCAAGTTTCTGCCTTGGTGCGTTGCTGCCAAAGTGCGCACGCGCACCGCTACAGAATTGGTTGCGGACTTAACCATTGGTTTTGGCCCATTCCGGGAAAGTTTTACATCGCGCGTTACGCTAGACCGCCCATCATCCATTACTGTTCGGTATGAGCGCGGGCCTTTTAGGTATTTGCGCAATATCTGGAAATTCACTGCAACGCCCGAAGGTTGCCTTGTAGAATTTTTTGTAGATTTTGAATTCCGTTCGCGCATTTTGCAGGCCGCTATTGGCGTGGTGTTTACAGAAGCCACACGGCTGATGGTTTCTGCCTTTATCAAACGCGCGCGCGAAGTATATGGGCCGCCACAAACGCCCATCACCAACACAACAACAACCTGTACCAGTGAACACCCTGCCACCTGAAAGCAGAGTGGATATTTTCTTTGGTTTATATCCTTTGTTTCGGTTGAAACCCTGCTTATGATGCACGCAGGCAATTTTCTGTAACCTATTGTGGAATATGGGAATTGCCTGTGACAAGGCGATTCAACCTTATTAAGGAATATATCCATATGAAAAAACTTTTCGCAGCAGCTCTACTGGCCTCTTCTGCAACTCTGGCTGTTGCGCCAGCTCTGGCTGCTGAAACCGCAACGCATCACGGCATGCATGCACATCACCATCATGAACATTGCCTAAAAGGCAAATGTGCCGCGGGTGAAAAATCTGCACAGAACAATGGTGATGCCGAAACAGCTGATCTAAATGCCAAAAGCCTGGCTGCGGCACAGAACAATCAGGTTCCGGCCATCGCTGGCGCAGCACCTGCCGTAACGGCGCCATCCGCACCTGTGCTTACAGCACCTAGTGTGTCTGCTCCTGGTATTCCGGCTCCGGTGGCTGCTGGCACAGGCGTCAAAGCACCAGCTCTGCCTACAGCTCCTACAGCTACAGTTCCAACAAATGCCCCACTGCCGGCACCTGTTCCGGTTCAGTAATGTGAACATAGATACTGCTGCCGACATCTGTTTCGGCAGCAGTATTTTTTTGCAAATTTCAGCTCAAACGCTGCAAAATCAACTCAAACGCATGCTGTGCCGCTTGCGCTCTGACATCTTCCCGGCTGCCAGAAAAAACCTGCTTATCCGAGATAACAGCGCCATTTTTCATGGCCGTTGCAAACCATACAAGCCCTACGGGTTTTTCTGCTGATCCCCCATCTGGCCCAGCTATACCGGAAATAGCAACCGAGATAGAAGCAACGGGTGAAGCCTTTAAGGCGCCTTCGGCCATTTTTTCCACAGTTTGCGCGCTTACGGCTCCGTGCTTTTCCAATACTTTGGCCGGAACCCCCAGCACCTTTTGCTTCATGGCGTTGGAATACGTTACAAACCCACCTTCCGTTACATCGGAAGAACCGGGAAAATGCGTCAACATTGCTGCAACCAAACCGCCAGTGCAGCTTTCCGCTGTAACCATATGCCCATCTACCTGCCGCAAGCGGAAGAGGGTGCGCTCAGCAGCCGCCAGTACAGAAAACTCTGAAAAAGAAGCATTAGTCGCAGACATTACCAAAAAACCTTCCGCTTAGTGTGATGCGCGCCCCACAACTGCACGCACGCCTCTTACACATAACGCGGCCATGGCGCCTGCAATCACGTCATCCCCCATCACACCTATGGCATCGTGCCGTCTATCCAGCACGCCAACCGGGCCGGGCTTTGTAATGTCAAACAAGCGGAAAAAGGCAAACGCCAGCAAAGGGTACATCCAGAACCATTTTTCACGGGCCTGTTCCTCTGTTTTTGGCAGGCAGGCCAGCAAGGCTATCCACATTCCGGCCACTTCATCAATTACAATCCAACTGTGATCTTCGCCTTTGCCGCTGCGTTTTGTGGCCCACCAGCCCACCACAGTTACCGCAGCAATACCTGTCACCAAAAGGCGAGGGCGCTTTAGCAAAGGCACCCCCACCACTAATGCCGCCAAGGAACCAACCGTACCCGGCGCGCAGGGAGAAAGCCCGCAACCACCAAATGTTGCAATCAGCCGTGCGATGTCCATTTTACTTGTTCCCCAATGCCACATAGATGGTCATGTTTTCCCACACACGCTGCACGTAATTCCGTGTTTCGGAATAGGGAATGCTCTCAATCCAATCGATCATCTCTTCGGCAGAAGCGCCGTTCTGGGCTGGGTTACCGGCTGTGTTTAACCAACGCGCCAAACGGGTAGGCCCACCATTATAGGCTGCGGCCATATACGGCACCACCGCCCCAAAACGAGACTGAATGTGCTCCAGATAAGCTGTGCCCAATTTCATGTTGTTTTCGGGGTCATGCAGCCCGGCAGCCGTTGCCGCAGAGGCAGGTAGGCCCGTTACGCGCAGCATATCTCCCGCAGTGGACGGTTTAAGCTGCATAAGCCCAATAGCATTGGAAGGGCTAATGGCATCAGGATTAAAGTTACTTTCCTGCCGCATCAGGCCGAGCGCCACACCGGCGGGCAAAGTGCTGGATGGCGGCGTATAAGGAAGTGGCCAACCAGAGCGCAGCAGAAAGACACCATCGCGCCCCGCATGGCGGGAGACTGTTACAGCGATATCCGGCAATCCCAACTGAGCAGATAAAGAGGAAAGCGCCAGACGCTGCGGCGTGTTTGTAACCTGCTGTTCAAGCATGTTCATGAAGTCTCGCGCATGTGGGCGATCTCCCCATGAAACAAGGATCTGTGCAGCCTGCGCCAGTTCACTGCCAGAAACGTAAACATCTTCCGATGTGGTTGTTTCTGGGTCACGCTCCGCTTTAAGGCGTGTGCGCGTTTCCTCTGGCACATTGGCTGGGTCTAGCAGCACGTTATTGCGGCCTTCCAACGCAGCCGCAGCCATTTGCCCATAAAATGTTCCGGGCAGGGCAGCGGCCTGCTGCCAATTTGCATGGGCTGAAGCGGAATCCCCCGCTGCGGCACGTGCACGCCCAAGCCAGTAAAAGCCACGGCTCCGTGTAATAAGCGCAGTGGACTGAGCCAGTGGACGAAAAAAAGTTTCTGCCGTTGCAGGATCATGCTGAAGGCGCAGGGCAATCCACCCGGCAAGAAACTGTGCATCTAGCCTGTTTGTTGGTGTTGTGGCTGTATCATTTGCTACAGCAAAAGCATCTGCGGCACGCCCAGCCTGAATCAATTCACGCGCCAGCGTATCCCGCTCTCGCCAGAATGAGGCACCATGTGTGCTGCGTTCAGCCTCTGCCCCAGCGCTTTTCCATAGTGCCACGGCTTCATCATAACGCTGTTGTTTGCGCAGCCAGCGCGCATGATCGAGAATAAGGTACGGATCAGAGCGCTGGTTAGCGGGCAGAGCAGCGGCCAGTGTTTCTGCTGCCGGGTCATCTGCACGGAAAGCTAAGCGAGCCTGTGCCAGTGGCTGTTTTTGGGCAGAAAGATAGGGCAGGGTTTGTTTGGCAGCCGCTACCAGCCCATTTTTTTCTTCACGATCAAACCGCAACCAAGAACGTTCTGGCGTGATGGCAGATGCAAAATTGCTTTGCAAAGCGGTGGCTGCGGAACTGGCATCATTACCATTTACCCATGCCTGTGCGGCTTCTGTATTCAAACGTTTGCTTAAATCTGCCGAAGCCGGAACCTGTGTGGCACATTGCGCAAGCGCTGGGCCGTATGTCAGATTTTGCGAAGCGCATAGCCGGGCCAGCACTGCCGGATCTGTTTCCTTGGCCAAAGCAAGTTGCATGCGCGATGTCAACAACTGCCAGCGGGGCCATACTGGACGCGTTTGCAGAAAATCAGCATAAGCCTGCGCACTGTTCTGCGAGGATTTCACCAACCCCAGCCAAACAGTCAACCGGCTGGCAACATCACTTGTAGGGGGCGTGCCTTGGGCGGCCTGCTGCTCCGTTGGCCATGCCAAACGGTTTTCAGAAGCTCCTTGCTGTTCTGACGAGGGGGACGAGCAGGCGCTCAGCCCCACACACGCCAGAGAAACAGCCGCCACAAGGCGGTATCGGTAAGAAATCGCAAAACGTCTCATACCGCAGAATCAGCGCGTTTCCCGCACGTTGGCAAGTGCTTTCCGCACTGCCCAAAAATCAGTGGGGCAAATGCCCCCAAACTTCGCCACCACCTTTAACTATCAGTTCTATGGCAACAGCCAGAACAATCAGCAGGCCAACCCAGGAAATCCACTTATATTTATCCAGCAAGCGCGCAATAACAGAAGCCGCCAACCCCATAAGCAGTACGGAAAGTGCAAGACCGGCTATCAAAATAGCCGGATGCTCTCGCGCAGCACCGGCAACAGCCAGCACGTTATCCAAGCTCATGGATAAATCTGCTATCAGGATACGGAAAATAGCCTTCCCCAAACTTCCTGGGGGTGCGGGGCCTGTATCGTCATTTGCGTGGTTTTCCCGCATTTCGCGGTACATGCGCCAGCATACCCAAAGCAGCAAAAAGCCACCGGCTAGCGTAAGGCCCACAATCTCCAACAGCCGCACAGCCACCAGAGCCAGCAAAATACGGATAATGGCCGCCAGCCCCACACCGGCAAGAATAGCTTTCTGCCGCTGTGCGCCAGAAAGAGACCGCACCGCCATACCAATAACAACGGCGTTATCTCCCGCCAGTGTCACATCAATCAGCACAACCTGCAAAAAGGCGACAAATGCTGTCAGGCTGAAGGAATCTAGAAAGCCGTTCACGTAAGCTCCGATTCGAAAAACAAGGGGCAAAATGCGCCCGAAAAGGCGGCAGTTTCGGGAAGGAACACAAAAAGTCAAAGTTTTCCGCTTTGCGGGCAGACGAAAGGCACGAAATCCGCTAGAGAGACGCCACCTGTTGGCTTTATTTTTTTGGTTAAGGAATTCTGCGTTATGGTGCCGCGTTATACTCGCCCCGTCATGGCCGCCATCTGGTCTCCCACAAACCGCTATCGCATCTGGTTTGAAATTGAAGCGCTGGCGTGTGAAGCCATGGCTGAATATGGCACCGTGCCCAAGGAAGCCGCCAAGGTGGTGCGCGAAAAGGGCGATGCCGCAATGGCCGCTTTTTCTGACGCCGATCTGGCCCGCATTGATGAAATTGAAGCCGAAACCCGGCATGATGTTATTGCCTTTCTGACATGGCTGGCAGAAAAGGTTGGCCCCGAAAGCCGCTTTGTGCACTTGGGCATGACATCATCCGATGTGCTGGATACTTGCCTTGCCGTGCAGCTTGTGCAGGCAACAGACCTGCTGTTGAAAGATCTGGATGGTGTTTTGGATGCGTTGAAAACACGCGCTTTCGAACACAAACACACTCTCACCATTGGCCGCAGCCACGGCATTCATGCCGAACCCACATCTTTCGGGCTAAAGCTGGCTGGCCATTACGCAGAATTTGCCCGTAACAAAGAACGGCTTGAAACCGCACGCGCTGAAATTGCCACCTGTGCTATTTCTGGCGCTGTTGGCACCTATGCACATCTAGACCCGCGCGTTGAATCCTACGTGGCAGAACGCTTGGGCCTGAAACCGGAAACCGTTTCTACGCAGGTTATCCCGCGTGATCGGCATGCTGCTTATTTCTGTGCTCTGGCTGTTATTGCCAGCGGTATTGAACGTCTGGCAATTGAAGTACGCCACCTCCAGCGTTCTGAAGTGCGTGAAGCAGAAGAATTCTTCCATAAGGGCCAAAAAGGCTCTTCCGCCATGCCGCACAAGCGCAACCCGGTGCTGACCGAAAACCTTACAGGTCTGGCTCGTCTGGTACGGGCCGCCGTTATTCCGGCACTGGAAGACGTAGCACTGTGGCATGAACGCGATATCAGCCATTCTTCTGTAGAACGAAACATCTGCCCAGATGCCACAATCGGGCTGGATTTTGCCCTTGTGCGTCTGTCCGGCATGATCTCCAAAATGCTGGTGTATCCAGACCGCATGGCCGCTAACATTGAAAGCCTTGGCGGTGTGGTACATTCCGGCGAAGTGCTTCTGGCTCTGGCCAAAGCTGGCCTCTCGCGGGAAGATGCCTACCGGATCGTGCAGCGTAACGCCATGGAAACATGGACCAAACTGGGCACGCCAGAATGCAAAACTTTCCGTGAAAATCTGGATGCAGATCCGGAAATTTCTGGCCGTATCTCTCCAGACGTTCTGGACGCGGCAATGGATAGCCGCCAGCACCTGAAGGCGCTGGATACCCAGTACGAAAAAATCTTTGGTGAAACAGGGCCCCGCCAGTAAGCAGGCTCCCTTGTCATAGCAGGATATATCTTCCTACCCGGAAGCCTGCTATGAACCATATTTAGCATATAAGGGGCCGTACTGGCTGGCCCCTTGAATAATAGCCAGTTCTGCCCGAACTGGCTTACCCTTTTTCGACAGGTAAGGATCATCATGGCCCGTCGGCGTCAGCTTTATGAAGGTAAAGCCAAAATCCTTTTTGAAGGCCCCGAACCTGGCACCCTTGTGCAATATTTCAAGGATGATGCCACAGCAGGGAACGGCGCAAAAAGCGGCGTAATTACCGGGAAAGGCGTTCTGAACAACCGTATCAGTGAATTTCTGATGCTGCGGTTGCAGGAAATTGGCATTCCCACGCACTTTATCCGCCGCATCAACATGCGTGAGCAGTTGGTGAAGGAAGTGGAAATCATTCCGCTGGAAGTGGTTGTGCGCAATATTGCCGCTGGCAGCATTTCCAAACGCTTTGATATTCCCGAAGGTGAGCGCCTACCACGCCCGATTGTGGAATTCTATTACAAGAATGATGCGCTGGGTGATCCTCTGGTTTCAGAAGACCACATCATCGCCTTCGGCTGGGCTTGCCCGCACGATATGGAAGAAATTACCGGCATGGCCATGCGGGTAAATGACTTTCTGTGCGGCCTGTTCAGCGGCATTGGCATCCAGTTGGTAGACTTTAAACTGGAGTTTGGCCGTATCTGGGAAGGCGAAGATATGCAGATTGTGCTGGCGGATGAAATCTCGCCCGATAACTGCCGCCTGTGGGATATGCACACAAACGAAAAACTGGATAAAGACCGGTTCCGCCGCGATATGGGCAACGTAAAAGAAGCCTATCAGGAAGTGGCGCGCCGCATGGGTATCCTGCCAGAAAACGGGGCAGGCGGAGATATGAAAGGGCCGGAAACGGTTCAGTAACCACGCTGGTGGCAACGGGAGCTTGAAAATGAAGGTACGTGTAACCGTCATGCTAAAGGACGGTGTTCTGGATCCGCAGGGCAAGGCCATCAGCCACGCATTGCAAACACTTGGCTTTGAAGGCGTGCAGGATGTGCGCGTGGGCAAGGTAATTGAACTGGATCTGCCCGGCGCTAAAGCCGAAGAAGCCCAGAAAAAAGCCGATGCCATGGCGCGTGATCTGCTGGCCAATCTGGTGATTGAAGATTACGCTGTAGAGGTGGTGGAATGAAGCGCACCCTCCTTGTAGCACTGGCCTTGGCATGTGCGGCACCGGGCTTTGCCCATGCCCAGCGCATTGCACCCATGAAGGCAGGTAACTTTGCCCGCCTGTGCACACGCCCCACCAGCGCTGGCATTTGCGATGCCTATATTGGCGGCCTGACGGATGGTGTCTCTCTTTCCAAAATCAATGATCGGAACGAGGGTGATCCATCCGCCCCTGCTGGTTTTTGTGTGCCTACCACAGAAACCATGCCCGTAATGCGCTCCAAGGTTCTTGCTTGGCTGAAAGCGCATTCCGAAACGCTGGACAAGCCGGTTGGTGAAAGTGTTTTTGCCGCCCTGCATGCCTCTTATCCGTGCAGTGTGAAAAAATGAAAGCAGCAATTATCGTATTCCCCGGTACGAACCGGGAGCGCGATATGGCCATTGCCCTTAAGCGTGTTACAGGGCAGGCCCCGCGCATGATCTGGCACCATGAAACAGATCTGGGAGATACCGATCTGGTCGTGTTGCCAGGTGGTTTTAGCTATGGCGATTATCTGCGCTGTGGCGCTATGGCCGCGCATTCTCCCATCATGGGGGCTATCAAAGCCCACGCCCAGAAGGGTGGCCATATTTTGGGCGTTTGCAACGGCTTCCAGATTTTAACAGAAACAGGGCTGCTGCCCGGTGCGCTGTTGCGCAACGCCAATTTGCGCTTTCTGTCTCAGGATTGCTACCTGAAGGTTGAGGCCGAAAATACGCCTTTCACCCATAAGTGGAAAAAGGGCGATGTCTTCCGCACTCCGCTGGCGCATGGTGATGGCAATTACACGGCAGATATCGCCACGCTGGAACGGCTTGAAGGCGAAGGCCTTGTGGCTTTCCGCTACGCCGATGCCAAAGGCAACGTGCAGGCTGATGATGCCGATAGTAACCCTAATGGCAGCGTTAACAGCATTGCGGGCATTCTTAGCGAAAACAAACGCATTTGCGGCATGATGCCTCATCCAGAAGATCTGGTTGATCCTCTGATGGGCGGTGAAGATGGTCTGCCGCTATTCCAAGGTCTGGTGGAGGCTGTAATCCGGTGAATAAGCCTGTAACCGTTGATGAATCTCTTGCCCGTGAATTCGGGCTGACATCCGAGGAATACGGTCGTGTGCTGTCCATTATGGGCCGCACCCCCAGCCTGACAGAGTTGGGCGTGTTCTCCGTGATGTGGTCGGAACACTGCTCCTACAAATCCTCCCGCAAGTGGCTGCGCACGCTGCCAACCAAGGCGCCGTGGGTTATTCATGGCCCCGGTGAAAATGCTGGTGTGGTAGATATTGGGCAAGGCTATGCCGCCATCTTTAAGATGGAAAGCCATAACCACCCATCCTTTATCGAACCCTATCAGGGTGCGGCTACAGGTGTTGGTGGTATTCTGCGCGATGTGTTCACCATGGGTGCACGCCCCATTGCCAACCTGAACGCCCTGCGTTTTGGCAGCCCTGAAAACCCCGTTACCCGCCGCGTTATTGATGGTGTGGTGCGTGGTATTGGCGGCTATGGCAATTGCGTTGGCGTACCCACGGTAGGCGGGGAAATTAACTTCCACCCAGCCTATGATGGCAACCCGCTGGTAAACGCCATGACGGTTGGTTTGGCCCGTAAGGACCGCATCTTCCTTTCGGCTGCGGCTGGTGTTGGCAACCCGGTTGTGTACGTGGGCTCCCGCACAGGGCGTGATGGTATTCATGGTGCTACCATGTCTTCCGCCGAGTTTGATGAAGATGCACTTTCCAAGCGCCCCACGGTGCAGGTGGGTGACCCCTTCATTGAAAAGCTGCTGATTGAAGCCTGTCTGGAACTGATGGCAACAGATGCCATTGTAGCTATTCAGGACATGGGCGCTGCTGGTCTGACATCTTCTTCCGTAGAAATGGCAGGCAAGGGCGGCGTGGGTATCGAGCTTGATCTGGATGCCGTACCGCAGCGTGAGCCGAACATGACGGCTTATGAAATGATGCTATCTGAAAGCCAGGAACGCATGCTGATGGTGCTGCGCCCTGATCGGACAGACGTGGCCCGCAAGATCTTTGAAAAATGGGAACTGGATTTTGCCATTATCGGGCATCTGACAGACACCGGCCACATCGTCGTTAAACACAAAGGGGAGCTGGAAGCTGATATTCCGCTAGACCCCTTGGCAGAACAGGCCCCCATTTACGATCGCCCAGCAACACCGCCCAAGGCACCGGCTCCGCTGGAAGGCGTGCATGCACCGCTTTCCTTGGATGCCACGCTGCTCAAGCTGGTGGGTTCGCCAGATCTGGCCTCCCGCGCATGGGTATGGAACCAGTATGACAGCACCGTAGGGGGGCAGACAGTCCGCCGTCCGGGCGCTGCTGATGCAGCTATTGTAAAGGTGGAAGATACAGACATTGGTCTGGCCATTACCACCGATTGCACGCCGCGCTACTGTCAGGCAGACCCTAAAACAGGTGGTGCACAGGCTGTTGCAGAAGCATGGCGTAACCTTACAGCCACCGGCGCACGCCCCTTGGCCGTAACGGATAACCTAAACTTTGCTAACCCAGAAAAACCCGAAATCATGGGCCAGTTTGTGGCTGCGGTTGAAGGTATGGGGGAAGCCTGCTCAGCGCTGGACTTCCCGGTCGTCAGCGGTAACGTGTCTCTTTATAACGAAACACGTAACCCAGATGGCTCCACCACCGCCATTCTGCCCACACCCGCCATTGGTGCGTTGGGCGTTCTGGATGATGTGAACAAGGCTGTTGGCCTTGGTATGCAACCAGAATCTGATGTGGTGCTAATTGGTGAAACCAAAGGTGAACTCGGCCAGACCATCTGGCTGCGTGAAATCCTTGGGCAGGAAGCTGGCGCGCCGCCGCCGGTCGATCTGGCTGCTGAAAAACGCAATGGTGACTTTGTGCGCAGCGCCATTCTGGATGGCACCATTACCGCATGCCATGACATTGCTGATGGTGGCATTATGGTTGCCGCC
Organism: Drosophila truncata; assembly: GCA_008042515.1. NCBI lineage: Eukaryota > Metazoa > Arthropoda > Insecta > Diptera > Drosophilidae > Drosophila > Drosophila truncata. The sequence continues at coordinate 18,266 of VNJQ01005223.1, read as the reverse complement.
GCAGAAATGGTAATGGCAAGCGGCATTGGGTGTGAACTGGAAAGCCCAGATTCCGGCATCCGGCCAGAAGCTTTCTGGTTTGGGGAAGATCAAGCCCGTTATCTGGCATGTGTGGCAAATGGCAAAGCCCTGTGTGAACGCGCCAAGGCTGCCGGGGTGCCTGCACGTATTATTGCACGCTCAGGCGGAAATGATTTGATTCTGCCAAGCGGCGTCACCATATCCGCAGCACGCCTAAAAACAGCCCATGAAGCGTTTTTCCCGACGCTGATGGGCAACTAACAAAACAAGCGGGAAGGAAGCAGACCGATGGCAATGTCCGCCACAGAACTCGAAACCTATATCCGGCAGGCTTTTCCGGATGCCCAGATCAAGATTGATGATCTGGCAGGGGATGGTGACCATTATGCCTGTTCCGTGGTGAGCGAAGCCTTCCGGGGTCTTTCACGCGTGCGGCAGCATCAGCTTGTCTATCAGGCCCTGCAGGGCCACATGGGCGGCAAGCTGCATGCGCTGGCGCTTACAACTTCTGCTCCCTAATCACTTAGCTTTTAAGGATATCAGACCATGACAGACACAGCACAGCAGCGCATCAAGCAGGATATTGAAGCCAACCCCGTCATGCTGTTCATGAAAGGGGATGCTGATTTCCCTCAGTGTGGTTTTTCTGCGCGCGTAGTGCAGATTCTCCAGCACCTTGGCGTTCCCTTCAAAACCGAAAATGTTCTGGCTGATCCGGGCATCCGTCAGGGTATTAAAGATTTCTCAAACTGGCCGACAATTCCGCAGCTTTACGTAAAAGGGGAATTCATTGGCGGGTGTGATATTGTTACCGAAATGTATCAGTCCGGCGAACTCCAAAACCTGTTCAAGGAAAAAAACATTCCTTGTAACGCCCCAGCCTGATTTTTGGGTTGTCAAGTGGGGAAGGGGCTGTATAGTTCCTGAAGAAAAGAGAAACAGGTTGGGATCAGATTAATGAAACGAGTTGCGGTTGTACGTGGCGCTCTTGCTCTTACAGCACTTGGCGTAGGGTTAGTCACCACATCTTCCTCTGCTCGGGCAGAACGCATTATTTCTGATCTGGAAGCCAGTAAGCTGACTTTTGCGGCGCTTACAGCAGCGCCGCCGCCAGTTGTGCATCATGTGCGGCACGTTGCTGCGGCCAAGTCTTCACACCGTGTTGTTCTGGCCGCTGCGCAGCATGGTAAAGCCCATAGCATGGTGCGCCTTGTAAGCTACCATCCTGCGCATGCCGTTTCTGCACATAGTGTAAAGCGCCGCCACCGCACCTGATCTTTTCTCTTTTACACCCACTTACGTTTTAAAGGCGTTCCTATTGCAGGAGCGCCTTTTTACATTTGGCGGATAATATCTTCCAACCGTTCCATTCTGCCTGCATCATCAAATACAAACAGATCAAAACGCATTTCTTCGTATTGCCAATACGGATGTTTTTGCAGCAGACATTCCGCAGCGCGGAACAAACGCCGCTGTTGCGCTGGTTGTAAATTTACCAACGCGTCTTCTA
>VNJQ01005223.1:6142-16722 GCA_008042515.1 Drosophila truncata | reverse complement strand
ATTCCGAAGCGCGGAACAAACGCCGCTGTTGCGCTGGTTGTAAACTTACCAACGCGTCTTCTATAGAACGCCGTTTTTTTACTTCCACAAAACACAGAACTGCTGCTTTACTGGCCACAATATCAATTTCGCCGCGGTGGGTGCGGGCTCTGCGCAAAAGCACAGTCCATCCGTCCTGCTCTAGCCAGTCGCAGGCTTGCTGTTCAGCAGCTACGCCTTGCATGTAAGCAACACTGCCGCTTCTTTGTTTCTGTAAAAATGCTGATCCCTGTTTTGCAGCTACTTTGTTCGGTATCTTATAGCCCAGCCCATTTTGTGTGAGCATTTTACCTATCATGTTGCCAGACTTGTCCATTTCACCCTTTACGCTTGCGCTTACAGTTATCAGGTTTGTGCTGGTTGTTTCTGTCGGGTTGCACATTCTACTTACAAAACGCAACACGGCATCCGCTATTGGGTGGATAGGTGCATGTGTTTTTATGCCGCTGTTGGGCACAACACTTTATCTAATGTTCGGCATCAACCGCGTTACCCGCTTGGCCAAAAAACTGGTAGGAGATCGCTCCCCCCGGCGGTTGGAAACAGAGCAACCTTCATCTTGGAACAGAGAGCTGGAAGGGCAGTTTGCTCCATTGGCGCTTATGGTGGGCAAGCTCAGCAGTCGCGCTTTGGTAGGGGGCAACTCCATTATTCCGCTACATGATGGAGATGGCGCATACCCGCATATGCTGGATGCCATAGAACACGCCAGCAAGAGCATACTGCTGTGTTCCTATATTTTCAGAGATGACAAAGTGGGCGGCCTGTTTGCAGATAAACTGGTTGCAGCCCATAAACGCGGCGTACAGGTGCGTGTGCTGGTTGATGGCATCGGCAGCGGCTATTTTCTTTCACCGCTTTATCATCGATTACGCCGGGCAGGGGTACCGTGCGCACGCTTTATGCATTCTCTGCTGCCGTGGCGGATGCCTTTTATCAATTTGCGAGATCACCGCAAAATTCTGGTGGTAGATGGGCGTATTGGCTTTCTGGGCGGCCTAAATATTGCCGATGAAAACATGGTCTCCCGCAAACCCAAGCACCCAGTATCAGACACGCATTTTAAAGTAGAAGGCCCGGTTGTGCGCCAGTTGGCCGAAGCTGCCGCATGGGATTGGTATTTTACCACGCAGGAGCGCCTACATGGCGACCTATATTTTCAGGAGCATAAAAGTACGGGCGAATCACTGGCGCGTATTGTAACGGCTGGGCCAGATACGGATCTGGAAAAAATAGAATACACCATGTTGCAGGCCATTACGCTGGCCCGCAAAAACGTAAGGTTGATGACCCCTTATTTTCTACCGGGCCAACGCCTGATGTCCGAACTGGGCCTAGCGGCCCTACGGGGCGTGCAGGTTGATTTGGTTATACCCCGCCAGAGCAATCATCTCCCGCTAGACTGGGCCTGTGCAGCCAATATTGCACCTTTGCTGAACGCAGGGGTGCGGGTATGGCTGGCAAATCCGCCTTTCAATCACTCCAAACTGATGGTGGTGGATAGAGCATGGTCTTTTGTAGGCAGTTCCAACCTTGATATTCGCAGCCTGAGGCTGAATTTTGAAATCAATATGGAAATATACGATACCATATTGGCTGAAATGCTGGATGACTTCATTACCAAGCACCGCAACAAACGGCTTACACATTATGATCTGGATAACCGCAACAAAATCATCCAGATCCGCGATGCGTTTGCCAGATTGTTCATGCCTTATTTGTAAAAGTTACAACCCGATCAAAGGTCGCAAAGTAACTGCAATAGGCCGATGATCCGAGGCAAAAACCGGCAGAACACGCGCGCTTAAACACTGCATGCCTTCCACCAAACACCGGTCAATTCTGATAGGCAGAAGATCTACCATCCGATGCGTAGGAGCCTTTGGGCCTACATCCTTAAAGCCCGGCACCAATGTTGGGCCTAACAGGTTGAAGTCCCCCAGAATGGCACATGGGGGAGAAAGCAGTGTGGCCAAGCGCCGCAACTGCTTACGGTTCAACATCTGCCCATGAGACAGATGTACATTGGCCAAAGAAAAATTTTCATACTCAATAATCTGGGCATGGCGCTTAAACAGTGGGCCAGAAGGAATGGTGCAAGCTCTGGGCGCACGCGCAAACGGAATACGGCTCCAGCACGCCACACCATGAATACGCCCCGGTTGCGGATTACGCGCATAGTGGCCACCAATAACATCTGGCAGCACATCTATTTCTATTGTGGCCTCTTGCATAAGCAGCACATCGGGCTTTTCGGCCTCAATAAGGGCAGCAATGTCATGCACTGTTGCCCCGGTACGCCGCAACAGATTCCAACTGATAATCCGCACGCCCTCCATATCACAGGATACAAAGGAATGGGCTGACTTGCGACGCGCAAACTCNCGAGAGAGTGGACGCCTCATGATGTCAGAGTCCTTTTTTCATCCTGCGCAAGAGGTTGCGCGGCTTCATCCGCTGCAAATTCTGTTGTGAGTGTAAAGCCTATAGCCAGCAGAATTGGCCCCAGAAAAATGCCTACACCACCAAAGGCCAGTAGGCCGCCAATAACGCCCAGCACTGTCAGCAAATAAGGAAGCTTACTGCCGCGTGCAATAAACAGCGGGCGAATAAGGTGATCTGCCCCTGATATAATCAAAACACCATAAAGCAGCAGTAAAATGCCTTTTCCTGGGTGGTGCATACCAAACAGCCATAGCGCGGCAGGTATCCACACCAAAGGAGCACCTATGGGAAAAACCGCCAGAAATGCCGCCAGCACACCCAAAATAACGGCTTCTCCAACTCCTAGCAGCCACAGGCCCAAACCTGTGAGAATACCCTGTATGATCGCGGTGCCTAAAATGCCATACACTGTTCCGCGTACTGTGCTGCCCACTATATGCAGATGCCGCCCAGCTTGATGCCCTGCAATACGCACCATAACGGCTTGCACCGTATCCCATAACATGGGGCCGCTCAGCCAGAAAAAGAAGGCAATAAACAGCGCCATAACCAGATGCAGGGCTCCATTGGCCATGCGCATCAACACTTCAAGGAGAGATTGAATAATCTCACCCGCGTAGGGGCGCAGCTCATCCCCCACAGAGCTGATGTTGCGGCTCCAGCGTTCCCAATGATGGCTGATATCAGGCCCAAATGCGGGCAGTGATGTTATCCAATGGGGGAGAGGTGGCAGTTCATGAATAGTGCCAACAAACGCCATAACCTGCCGCGCCCAGCGTGGGCCGGATGATACGCAGGCAGATGCCAAAAATGCCAACGGCAACACCACGCCTACAGCGCACAGCACTGTCATAGTCAGGCTGGCCGCATTTGGCCCCATGCGCCGCCGCAAATGCTGGAACAATGGCCACGTTGTATAGGCCAGCACGCCCGCCCATAACAGGGCGGAAGAAAAGGGTGCAAGCACCAGCACACACCCATACGTAATGCCGCCCAAAAGCAGCAGCCGCATGATGCGTTCGGTAGAAGCGGGCTGACCAGTTGCCATTCCGCCATTAAATCATGAAATCCGGTTTTTGTCTGGTGTGAAAACAAAACTTCTTTATGCACAGCCAACATAACGCACCATGATGTTTTGTTTGCCAGCCAGACAGGGCTGTGTGATCTTGACCGTAGAATATTCAAAATCACAATGGGTCAGGCAGCCGATATGTCACCTCTTATTTCCACACAAAAACTAGCAGAAATGCTTGGTACGCCCGGTGTGCATCTGCTGGATGCCACAGCTCTGTTGCCCGGAGAAACCATTAACCCGCAGCAAAGCTTTGCTTCAGCGCATATTCCCGGCAGCCGGTATTTTGATATCGAACTGTTTTCTGACCCAGAAAGCGCATTGCCGCATACAGCCCCTTCTGCTGCGCGGTTTAGCCACCTGTTCGGCAGGCTGGGCGTAACCGCGCAAGATACAGTGGTTTTTTATGATCAGGGCAATGTTGCATCGGCTTGCCGCGGGTGGTGGCTCACACGCCTGTTTGGGCATGAACGCAGCTTTATTCTTGATGGTGGGTTGGCAGCATGGGTACGTGGTGGGCACCCAACAGAAGCAGCAGCCCCTAGCGCAGCGTTGCCCGCGCCCTATCAGCCACGCACATGCTATACGCGTATTGTAGGGTTAGGAGACGTGCTGGATGTTGTAAAACACAATACACGCCCTATTCTGGATGCCCGCAGCGCTGCCCGTTTTTATGGTGAAACCCCAGAACCACGGCCCAATGTTGCCTCTGGCCACATGCCGGGCGCACGCAGCCTGCCGTATAAAAACCTGCTGAATACAAAAGGGCAGTTTTTGCCCCCAGAACAGTTGCACGCTCTATTTGCGCAAGCAGGTATTACGGAATCTGATGCCCCCATAACCACCTGTGGCTCTGGTATGACAGCAGCAGTGCTCACGGCAGGTCTGGCTATCGCCGGGCTTAATATGGGCGCCTTGTATGATGGATCCTGGGCAGAATGGGGCAGCTTCCCCAATGCGCCCGTAACAGTGGAACACACAGCATGACAGACGAAAACAGGGTTTCCGCCGGTTGGCTGAAATTGGCATCCTCCCTCAGCCATGTTGCCCGCCCACAAGCGGCAGAGGCAGGAACTTATGTAAACCTGCCGCTGGAACGTGGCTCTACCGTTGTGTTTCCGTCCTTGGACGCCATGCAGCAAACAGGCCGCAAACGATATGAGCATGTGAGTATTTATGGGGCTATGGGCTCTCCCACCCAGCACGCGTTGGAAAAGGCTATTGCAACCATAGAAGGCGGTACAGATACACAAATTGTCTGCTCTGGCTTGGCTGCCTGCACCACACCGCTTCTGGCTTTTCTAAAAGCAGGAGATCACTGCCTGCTGGCCGATAACGTATATGGCCCAACCCGACGCTTTGCAGAAAACATGCTCAAGCGCTTTGGTGTGGAAATTTCCTATTTTCCACCTTGCGCGGATGCCGCAACCATAACCGCCCTGATGCGCCCCAATACACGCGTGGTGTTTACAGAAAGCCCCGGCAGCCACACGTTTGAGGTGCAGGATGTTGCCATGCTGGCAGAAGTTGCCCATGCGCATGGGGCCTTGCTGTTTTTTGATAATACATGGGGCTTTGGCATTTTTGCGCCATTCAAGCATGGTGTAGATGTTTCCATTCAGGCGCTTACAAAATACCCGGCAGGCCATTCAGATGTCATTGCAGGGGCCATTACCGTTGCGGACACGCGCCTGTGGCATACCTTGCGCGATGCGGCCATTCAGATGGGGCAAGTGGCCGGGCCAGATGAATGTTGGCTTACGCTACGTGGCCTTCGCACTATGGGCGTGCGGTTGGCCCAGCAGGCAAAATCTGCCTTGCAGATTGCCAAATGGCTGCAAACTCGGCCGGAAGTGGCCCGCGTGCTGCACCCCGCATTACCAGAATGCCCCGGCCATACATATTGGAAACGCGATTTTACCGGAGCAGGCAGCCTATTTGGCGTTGTGCTGAAAGCCGATTACACAGCGCAGGATATGCAGCGCATGATTGATGCCCTGAATATGTATGGCATTGGCGCCTCTTGGGGCGGGTATGAAAGCCTGATTCTGCCGACTACTGGCGGCATTACCCGAAGCAGTGAATCCCCTGTGCAGGACGGCCCCGCCTTCCGCCTTCAGATTGGATTGGAAAGCCCGGATGATCTGATTGCTGATCTAGAACAAGGCCTGCAAGTGCTACCCGGTAAGTAACCAAGAAAACCATAGCTATCACAGCCGGGGTTAATGAGCAGAACTCCGGCTGCGATAGGTAGCTGCTTCTGCCACATGCTGAGGCTGAATATCTGCTTCAGCAGCAAGATCAGCAATGCTGCGCGCCACGCGTAACATGCGCGTATAGCCGCGTGCTGAAAAACGAAATCTGGCCGCTATAGCTTGCGCCATATTCTGCGCTTCTTCCGATACGCACAAATCTTCCAAAGCGGCTTCTGCATTTTTGCGCGCACCTTGCCGCTCTGCCTGCATCTGGCGGGCACACCGCACACGCTCTGCTACTGTTGCGCTGTTTTCTCCCGGAGGACCGGCCATATATCCCAACGGTTCATAGGGCTGCATAGCAAGATGCATGTCTATTCTGTCCAACAAGGGGCCAGAAAGACGGTTCATGTAATCCTCACCACAGCGCGGGGCTTTTCTGCATTCCCGGCTGGCATCACCCAGATAACCGCAACGGCAGGGGTTCATGGCCGCAATAAGCTGAAAGCGGGCAGGGTAGGTGACATGCACGGCAGCACGTGCAATGCTGATCTGGCCAGTTTCCAACGGTTGCCGCAGTGCTTCCAAAGCAGAACGAGAAAACTCTGGCAATTCGTCCAGAAACAGCACACCCCGATGCGCCAAACTAATTTCGCCCGGCCGCGCACGCGCACCTCCGCCTACCAAAGCAGGCAGGCTGGCTGAATGATGCGGATCACGAAATGGAGGACGTCTGATAGGCCGACCGCCTACCAGCAAGCCCGCCGCGCTATAAATGCGCGAGACATCCAAGCTTTCCGCCACAGAAAGATCTGGCAACAGGCTAGGCAAACGCGCTGCCAGCATGGATTTACCCGCACCCGGCGGCCCGCTTAACAAGAGGGAATGTCCGCCTGCCGCTGCAATTTCCAGCGCGCGACGGCCTGTTTCCATCCCACGTATATCTGACAGATCGGGGTCAGATACTGGCTCATCTTCCTGCGCGGAAAATATTGGGGGAGATAAAACCTGTAGCCCGTTAAAATGGTTGATAAGCGCCAGCAAATCTGGTGCGGCCAGAATGGAAATATCTCCGCCACACAGGGCTTCCTGCCCCTGCGCCGCAGGGCACACCAAACCCAGATTCATGGAAGATGCTTCCAAAGAAGCAGAAAGCACACCCGCAACAGGGTTAAGCCGCCCATCTAGGGAAAGTTCACCTAAAGCGGCATAACGCGCCACTTCCTCACCCGGTATCACACCCATGGCGGTAAGCAATGCCAACGCAATGGGAAGATCGAAATGAGATCCTTCCTTGGGAATATCCGCTGGAACCAGATTAACCAGAATACGCTTGGCGGGCAGCGCAAGCCCAATGGAAGTAAGTGCCGCACGCACACGCTCGCGCGCTTCTGCCACGGCTTTATCCGGCAGACCAACCATTAAAAAGGCTGGCAAACCGCTGGAAATTTGCACTTCCACCCAAACGGGGCGGGCTTCTATGCCGCAAAAAGCAAAGCTTCGGATGCGGGAATTGAGTATTCCCGCCCCGATAGACACGCTTATTTACCTTTGTAAATCAAGCGTGCGCGGATTGTGCCTTCCAGCCCGCGCAATGCCTGCAAAAGACGATCATCCAGTTCCATGCTGCCGCCGGTATCGGCTTCAATCACCACGTAACCGATTTCTCCATCCGTCTGCAAAAACTGCGCCGTAACGTTGCAATCTGCATTCATGAAGATTTCGTTCAGGCGCATCATCATGCCCGGCACGTTGCGATGCGCATGCATAAAGCGGGTGCCACGTGGGCTTTGCGGCAACTGTACGCCGGGGAAATTCACGGAACCAAAGGTGGATCCCACATCGGAATATTCCACCAGCTTGCGCGCCACTTCCACGCCAATGCGTTCCTGCGCTTCCACGGTGGAACCACCAACATGCGGGGAAAGAATAACGTTATCCAGCCCCTGCAATGGTGTTTCCAGCTTGTCATTCGGGCCTTTGGGCTCTTTGGGGTACACATCAATAGCGGCACCTAGCAGATGGCCGCTTTTCAGCGCTTCTGCCAAGGCATCCAGATCAACCACGTTGCCGCGTGCGTTGTTGATGAGGAAAGATCCTTTCTTCATCGCCTTGATCTGGGCTTCACCCATCAGGTTCTTGGTTGTGGGCAACTGTGGCACGTGCAGGCTCACCACATCGCTCTGCCCCAGCAGGTCTTCCAGCGTTTCTACTGGTAGCGCATTGCCGTGGCCCAGTTTGTCCACCACATCGTAATACACCACACGCATGCCAAAGGCTTCTGCCAGCACGGAAAGCTGGGAGCCAATGGAGCCATAACCGACAATACCCAGCGTTTTGCCGCGCACTTCCCAGCTATTATGAGCGGATTTAGACCATTTACCCTCATGACATTCCACAGAGCGGGGGAAAATGCGGCGCATGAGCATAACAATTTCGCCCATCACCAGTTCCGCCACGGAACGTGTGTTGCTGTAAGGTGCGTTAAAAACGGGAATACCGTTCATACGCGCGGCTTCAAGATCAACCTGATTGGTGCCGATACAGAAGCAGCCAATGGCCATAAGCCGGTCTGCGCCATCCAGCACGTCCTTTGTCAGCTGCGTGCGGGAACGAATGCCGACAATATGCACACCTTCCAGCGCTTCTTTGAGGGCATCCCCCTCCAGCGCGCCTTTATGACGCACAACGTTTTCATAACCGCTGGCCTTAAGAAGGGCGACGGCACTGTCGTGGATACCCTCCAGCAGCAGAATGCGGATCTTGTCCTTGGGGAGAGACAGGTGCGTGCTTGTGCTCATGTAGAACCGACCAAATAGCTGTTGTGCCGAGCCGCAGACCTATCTCAAAAACCACAAAATTGATAGGGCTGCCGCATGAGAGATAAAGAAATGACGCCGAAATCTAGCGATCTGCCTGCAAAGTTGCTACGGCTTGCTGATGCAGGGGGGCCGAACCAGCAGCTAGAACTGTGCGGTCTCCATCCATCCGCAAGGGCGTACCATCCCACGCCGTTATGGTACCACCGGCACCTTCAATAATAGGTACAAGGGCGGCCCAATCCCACGGATTCATGTCACATTCGGCTATCAGGTCAATCTGCCCCAAAGCCAGTAGGCCATAGGCGTAGCAATCTCCCCCCCATGTCATGCGTTTGGCGCAGGCTTTTAGGGTTTTCCAACCTGTATGCGGGGCCAGTTCCAGCATTTCGGGGGAGGTGCAGGACATTTCTGCTGCTTCTAACGCCACGTTCTGGCGTGTAGCAGGGCGTCCGCCCAGCGGTGAAAAAAACTGCGTAGGCTGGCCCTTCACGCCTAACCAGCGCTCATCCAGCACCGGCTGATCCAATAGCCCAAGCACCGGCACGCCATGATGGCAAAGGGCAATAAGCGTACCAAACATGGGCCGCCCCGTTACAAAGGATCGCGTACCATCAACTGGGTCCAGCAGCCATTGCCACGGAGCCGCTGCGTTTTCATGGCCAAACTCCTCACCAAACACGCCATGATCTGGCAAGCGCTCGGCCAGAATGGCGCGCATCACCCGTTCCGCACTGCGATCCGCAATGGTTACGGGGCTTTCATCCTTTTTATCGTCCACCGCCACATCCCGTCGGAACCACGGGCGAACAACCGTGCGGGCGGCATCTGCCATCATGGTTGCTACATCTGTAAAAAGGCCGAGTTCTTCCGAATGTGTCATGGTGTGCATCCTGCCTGTGCGGGCGCAGCCTGCCCGCCGAGAGTATGAAGAAATGCAATAACATCTGCCCGCTGGGCGGGATCAGGTATGCCGGTGAGTGACATACGTGTACCGGGCGCAAAGCGGGCAGGGGCCATAAGCCAATCTGCCAGCATCTGGTCTGTCCAGTGTTGGCCTGCATGCTGCTGCAAAGCCGCAGAATAGGCGTAGCCAGCGCAGGATGCCACAGCACGCCCTGCAACACTGGCCAGCGGTGGTCCGGCGTTTTCCGCAGATCCACCAGCCAAAGCGTGGCACTGTGCGCAAACCTGCCTTACGGTTGCGCCACCACGTTGCACATTGGCCTGCGCCATAAACAGAGCGATAGGTACAGGCTCCAACCCCGGCAAGGAAAAAGCAAGGCGGGCAGGGGTTGTATCTGGCACAGTACTGCGGGCGGCAAACACACATGTTGCCAACACTCCCGCACTTAATAAGGCGGAAACCGCTATTCTGTTCAGAAACCTACCATCCATGCCGGGAGGCACCTCACTTTCTGCCGGTTGCGTTTACCGTGCAGCTTTCATAAACTGCGCGCCGCTTTCAACCGGCTATAAGACGAGCCGCTTTTCGGAGCAAGCTGATGGTTTCTTCTCTTGTTGTCATACCTGCTCGGCTTGCTTCCACACGCCTGCCGGGAAAGCCGCTGGCAGACATTGCTGGCCGCCCCATGGTTCTACGTGTGTGGGATGCCGCCATGGCCGCCAATATTGGCCCGGTTGTGGTGGCCGCAGCGGATCAGGAAATTTATGATGCCGTAACCGCAGCAGGTGGCACCGCGATTCTAACAGATCCTGACCTCCCCTCCGGGTCAGACAGAGTATGGCAGGCCACTCAGGCCTTTGACCCCGATGACAAATATGATGTGCTGCTGAACCTGCAAGGTGATCTGCCGACATTTGAACCGCAAGCCTTACACGCCGTTATGAGCGTTATGGCCAACCCGATGTACGATGTTGGCACATTGGTCGCACCTGTAACATCGGATGCAGAAAAAAACGCAGCTTCTGTGGTAAAGGTCGCCTGTGATTTTTCAGGGGATGCACAAATAGCGCCCGCTCTTTATTTTTCCCGCCAACCTATTCCAT